>SJXQ01007625.1:0-38769 GCA_006408695.1 Aepyceros melampus
CTCCAGGAGTTGGTGATGGACAGAGAGGCCTGGCGTGCTGCGATTCATGGGGTCGCAAAGAGTCGGACACGACTGAGCGTGTCCGACTGAACTGAACTGAACTGAATGGGTATATCCATTACCTTCACTGTTCTACGGGTGCATCCATATGCCAAATTTATACAGTTTTACACATTAAATAGCTGCAATTTACTGTAAGTCAATCATACCGGAATAGAGCTATTATATTTCAACTAGTAAATTCTTAAATTAAAAAAAAAAATTCTCTGGCAACTATCAAGATGATACTGCAGTTGCTTTTTCCTGAGCATTTATTATGTTAAAGGTGTTTCGCTGAATGTTTTTCATGTGTCATATCACCTTTTGAGAAACCTAAGGCAGGGCTATTAGAGCAGATTTGAAATACAGAATAGTTATATCATTTGTCTCAAATCATGTAATTAGAAAAGGGTAGAGCTGGGATTTCTTCCAGAATCAATCACCTTAGTAACAAGACCAAGAAGAAACTGAGACTCAGAGAAGGCCACACAGACCTAGGGATTTATCCTATATCTGTCTTGCTTCAGGGCCCAACCGCTTCATTATATTGCATTCTTTATTGGAAACATCATGTCAGAGACATAACGGTCACCCTAAACTGACCACACTTGTGCCACTTAATTGCATATTCCTGGCTTCCACAACATAGATGGGACACACACCCATCCTCCCTTGATGTTCATATTACCATAACTGCTCCATGAATAAATAAGGTGAATTAACTTAAGGTTACTAGCAAAATTTCTTCATGTTAAAAAGTGACACTCTCAAAAGGAGACTAAGAAATTCATCTAAAGCCACACAACAAATGATTACTGGTGAAAATGGAAGTCAAACTCAGGTTGACTAACTCCTGGATGACTTTTGACCCTGAGAGAGATGTTCAAAATCTGCCTGCCAGAACATTACACCCTCTAAGACAATCACAAGTGGCTCAGAGGTGTTGAATGGCTGCAGATGAGCTGAGACAAGTTTACAAAAGATGTGGGTGTCCTATTCCAGAGACACACAATGAATGGTCAGCTTCCTTGTCTCTGAAGACAATGCATTCCAAGCTCCCAACCCTCTTGAAGAGTGGAGGGGTTCTGCTATTCAGCTGTCTGGCACCCCTGCTATCTCAAGGTTAACTAATTATTTTCCTTTATAATTCACTAGAGACTGATAACTATTATTTCCCTGTCTAACACATACTTACAAGTGCTCTGGTTAAATATAGGTTGCTAGGAATCAGGATGGACATTTTTTCAGCTCAACTTTACAAAGGGTTTTTGGACTCAGAATTCAGAACCATCACAACTACTCAAAGAAATTAACAGGTAGACTAAATAAAACAAAGAAAAAGGTCTTTTTCCTCCCCCCTAGATTAATATCTGGGAAAGGACAGGTAGGATTGCAGAGTTTGGTCTTCTCCTATTTCCTGGCTAATAGAGAAACTCCAAGGAATCAAAAGTGTGTGGAGGCACTTTAAGCGATGAGTTCTATACAAGAAGGAAAACAAGTAAGAAAGACAAGGAGTGAGAGAATATAGAAGAAGATCAGAGGCCATAGATAAAGATATCTGACATATTTATAAAGGCTCCAAACCCAGACAGCTGGTTGTTCTCCAATATCCACTCTCTCCTTCTCTAGTTATGAAATTTTAGCTGACGTGTTCCTCTTGGGTAAGGACTACATTTTTCAGTTGCCCTACAACTGGAAGTGGCCATATGACTAAGTGGCCATTTCACTTAAGGGGATGAGTATGGTTGTGATGTACACAGGATCTGTATTGTGCCCATAAAGGAAAGAAATATGTTCTTCTCTAGTCTCTCACTCCTCTTCTGGTACTAAGCACATAGCATGGACAGAGGGAGCTGGAACAGCCATCCAGAACCATGAGATGGAAACTGTTACATGCTGAGGATGGCAGAACAGTGAGATGGAGTCTGGGTCTCTTTCACTGTCATACCATCAAGACAGTCCTAGGAGATCTACACAGACTTCAACATAGGAAGAAATAAACTTTATCTTATTAAGTCACTGGATTTGGAGATTTCTTTGTTATAGAAGCCTAATCTATATCCTAATATATCAGATAATATGAGATTGATAATTAGCATAATGGTATTAAGTTGTACTTATAGAAAGAAGGATCTTATTTCACTGCAACAGACTCTTCTGGAACAACCTCCTCAAACTGCCAGACAGCATAAATTCAGGAAGAGATCAAAGACGTGATTTATTGTCATAGGCTTAAAATCTAGAAAATGTTGTTAAGTTGTTGAGCCAGCTCCATTTTCCCTTGCAGCTTCTTTCTAAAGGCTTGGAATATTACACTTTAAATGTGGAATATTTGGGAAGAGGACTTTTTGATGCTGAAAAGCACAAGTTCTTCCATTTCCTTAATCCCACTGCAAAAATGTGTGGCCCCAATGCCTTATATCAGACCTGTTGGCTCCTTTTTCTGCAAAGACTCTAGTTGTTATCTTAAAATCACACTGGATCATATTAGTTCTCTCCTCCCAATTTCCTTTTCTTAAAGCCTGAAGCCTCATCATATCACAATGAAGTATTGTAAAATATAGTGTAACAAATGTTTTCCTCTGGGCTTGGTAAATTGGAATGGGGCAAGGACTGTGCATTTACACCCAATTTACTTCAGACCATATTACCTGTAGAATAACTTGTGAGTTCTCAGATAAAAGCAAATAATGGAAACCATGCCAAAGTAAATGAACATTTTTCAATTCCTTTCAACTATTAAATTGTAATATATTCCCTCAGAAATATCAAAACGCACAGGAGCATAGTCTACTTTCAAGCAAAATGTCATACATATTCTCTACCATTATTTCAGGACTGAACATATGCATTCTGCATATGCCTTCTACCAGCCTTTCTAATCCCAACTATATAAACAACAAAAATGTGTGCAAATGTTCACCAAAATAAAATTAGTAGAATGTCACAGAAGTGTTATTCATAGTAATCCCCAAGTGAAAACAGCCCAACTGACCAGGAAGAATAAAAACAAATGAGGTATTCTTGGCAAGTGAATACTCCACTAGAATGAGAATGAGTTGACTACATGAGCACACAACCATATAGGTAAATCTCACAAATAAAATGTTGTGTAAAAGAACCCAGGAATAAAAGAATGCATACTTTATGATTCTATTAACCCACAGTTCAAGCCAGGCAAAATGAATCTATAGTGTTAGAAGATAGTCACCAGTGGGATAAATAATGACTAGGAGAGGTATTGAAGAGCTCTAGGGCACACAAGACGCTCTGATTTATTTGTCTGGGTGCTGGTTACTTGGGTGTATTCACTTTGTAAACATTCAACAATCTGAGCACTTACATGCAGGTATGCTATACATCAATTTTTGAAAAATTAAAGAATATATGAATCTAAAATATTAGATGTGTTCTAATACCAGAAGTAAAACAATGTGTGAAAAGATTGTTGCCACCATCTATCTGAAACATTGAATCTAAAAAATACTATGAGGATATTCTTAAAAATGGATAAGTTACATCAAAGGACAAATATAAACACTATAGAGAACAGGCAAAAAATGACAAGTAAGAAGCATTACCTTTTAGGAAAATCTGCTAACAGCCTTTGGGTCAAATGATGACAATATAAAACTTCAACACCAATTGTTTTACTTCCAAGCAGCAATTTCACTTTTACACATCACCATTTGACTTACTTAGAATCTACTTTTGCAATGGAGATCAAAAGAAGACCACATCATAATTTTTGTAATCTGGATTGTCCATTGAAAACCAGAATCTGTTGAGTTTATAATGACCAGCATGCTGGTTTCAAGAGGTTCTCTATGTATAGAGGGATAGAGGTAACTCAGTCTGTAAGAGCCTGACTTAAGTTTTTATTGCAGCAGCCACCTGCATTAAAGGTTATGCAAGAAACTGATGAAGTTCAGGCTGCCTCTTAAGTGCCAAACACAAATAAATTTGGAATAGAAATGTCAACTAACATCAACCATCATTGTGGATAGAAAGGACTGAGCAAAGCTCTCAGGGAGAAGGGCAGCTTTTGCCTGGAGATGACTTCTTGTAAGGATTTAAGTTCTCTCACTCAGCACTGATTTGATTTCAGGTCATGATTACATGGCATGTTTTGTCAAGAGAAGGGATTTCAGAGAGCGGCAGTCTTCTATCTCCAAGACAGTCAAAGCTCATGATGACATCCTCGCCTGCCAGGCCATGAGCAAACTCAGGAGAAAGCTTGTGCAAACTGAGAGGCAAGTGGCATAGCAACTCAGCAAGTGCCAGACCTAACAGTTCAGATTTCTAGCTGTTCTTGGTAGAGGTAACAGAAGGTCTTTTAGGCATGACCTAAAAACCAGAAGCCATAAGGAAATAACTGGTTGATAACAAACACCCAGGGAAAATATTTTCAATGTTTCAACAAAAGGTATACACCTTTATTGTACAAATAGATTTATCAACTACCACATCAAACAAAAAGGGCAAAGTGAAGGAAGAGGCAATTCACAAAGGAAGAAGGATAAATGAACATTAAGCCTACAAAGGCTTTTCTCCACTATAAATTTAAAAATAAACAAATAAAATGAGGAATTTCTCCCTCCTTTTTTGTTGGAACAGAAGGGCTTCCAAATCAAAAAGACAAAACAACAACAACAAAAAAACACATCTAAAGCCACTGTTGGCAAAAGTGTTTAGAAATAAAGTACCTCATATGAATGCAATTATATGCAAGGGCTCAAAAATGTGTGATCTCTACTAGCAAGACCTGAGACAAGCTCAACATTCATTTACAGGGAGTAGTTAAATAAATCACAATGTTGCTGATAAAGTAGATTTACAATGAGGTAAATCTGTACTCACTCACAAGTGCTAAGATTAATGAGATGTTGTTAGGGAACCAAGTAGACTATATAATAACAAGTAACCATTTCATATGAAAGAGTACATGTGTATATGTGTGTGTGTGTTAGTCACTCAGTCGTGTCCGACTCTTTGCGACCCCACGGACTGTAGCCCACCAGGCTTCTCTGTCCATGGAATTCTCCGGGCAAGAACACTGGAGTGGACTGCCTTCCCTTCTCCAACATGTGTATATAGTGTGTGTATATATATATATACACACACACAAATATATATAATAGAGAAGTGAGAGAATCCAAAGAAAGAGGAGAAAGAGGCTGGATGAAAAAAGTAAGAAGAAAGGATGGAAGGGGAAGGAGGAAGGAAGAATCAGTTATTAATGTTGATTATCTGCATGGTGATAACTTGGGTGACCACTTCTTACACATTTATGAATTATTCAATGTTATTACAATGAAAATGCTTTTATTTACCACCAAAAAGGAAATTTTCACTTAAAAATAATGAAACTAATAGAAAACATTTCAGGCACAATTAGGGCTCATGTGTATCACACCATACTTGGAAGATCCTATACATTAAGAATATCAAGCCATCTTGTCTTCTACTCTTTCTGCCTTTTCCCCCAAAGCCACTCCTAGGATTGGCTTTCCCCAAGGCCAATTAATAGGATGTGTTTCCATATCCTATGAGGTTCTGCCTCCATCAGCCATGGTTCTGCCTCCATCAGCCATGGTTCTGCCTCCATCATCCATCACTCATCATCCATGGTTCTGCCTCCATCATCCATCACTCATCATCCATGGTTCTGCCTCCATCATCCATGGTTCTGCCTCCATCATCCATGGTTCTGCCTCCATCATCCATGGTTCTGCCTCCATCATCCATGGTTCTGCCTCCATCATCCATCACTCAGATTATTGCTGCAGCCTCCTAACTTGCACCAGTGTTTCTGACTTCTGCTCCTATTCTTCCTTTATACCACAGAGCCATCCTTCTATTGTGCTTTCAAAAGCATTCCATATTTCCCTCTGGCCCCCAATTTGTGGCATTCAAATCTATTAGCACAAATCTGCACATTCAACCTCATCTCTCCTATATTCAACCCTCTCCATTTTGAACCCCAAGCAATTGCTTGTCCACGGATGCCCTGTCATTCTCTACCCTCACCAAGTATATTTCTGTCTCACTGGTCCATTAAAAAGTAAACATACCTGCCCTTTCCTGGTTATGAAACTCTGCTTATTTTTCAAGATTCAGGTCAAACTGAATCTTCTCTGAGGCTCCTGCTTATCCTTCAGCAAAACAAAAACTATCCCTTTTTTTTTTTCAATCAATATTTCATCATCCTAAGTGCCCTGATCTTCTCCACTACAATGTGAGCTTATATTATGTTGCTCTTATGAGCAGAGACAATTTTCTGTGTATTTCTTATTCCCTTATCTCCTCAAATTCCTAACACAGGCACTTAGAACATTTTAAAAAATGCTATGAGCATCTGTCATCTGCCAGGCTCTGTGCTAGGTAAAGTCCATATTAGCTGTTTTCACAACATGATCTCTGTTTTAGGTATAGTCACTTCCATTTTGTGTGGTCAAGACTGAGGCCAAGAGGTTAAGCAACTTGCCAGAGACCAGGCAGTGACGGCAGATCTGAGGTGGCAGCCCTGGACTGCTGTGTGCCTCTAGGCCCATGCCTTCTCTCCCTCTCCCGACCAGTGTTCCTACACAAATGCATAAGGAGCTGGACTGGTCTGAACATGTAGAAAGTGATGACCCCTAAAACCCAGTTTCCCAACTGAGAAAGTAATCAGTGTATTCTTAGGTTATCAAAATTTCAGTTTGCTTTAGGCTTACTCAAGTATCAGCCACCCTCTGAGAACATATCCTCCTTGCACATTTGGTTCTGTCCCATAGACCACTTTCCCTAGAATTCAACTCCCTGCCTTCTCTCAAATTCTGATGTAATAGCTGGTATCCATACCGGGAAGATGGCTTGTCTAGTCTACCATCAATCTCTATATCTATCTCAACGATGCTTATTACCTCTCTTCTTCATTTTGTACATTCTGATGGCTTCAAACTAAGTATTTCTGAGCATCGGTGGCTTAAGACAACAAAAATTTATTCTCTTACAGTTCAGGAAGTCAGAAGTCTGGAACTAAGGGGTCAATAGGGTTGTTTCATATGAAGACTCTGAGAGAGAATTGTTTTACTTTTCTCTCTCAGTTTCTGGTGATGGCCTGCAGTCTTTAAAACTTTAGCCTTGCAGATAAATCCTAGTCTTTCAGATAAATTATTTCAATCTCTGCCTCCATTTTTCACATGACCTTCCTTTTTTGCTGTGTGTCTTTTCCATTTCTATTTCTTACAAGGACACCAGTCTTCAGATTCAGGGTACACTCTAACCCAGAGTGGTCTCATCTTGAAATTTTTACCTCAATTATACCCATAAAGATTCTTATTCCAAATAAAGTCATATTCTGAGTTTCTGCTGAATATATCTTTTGGGGGCCACTATTCAACCCATTTGGGTTTCCCTTGTGACTCAGCTGGTAATGAATCCATCCACAGTGTGGGAGACCTGGGTTCGATCCCTAGTTGGGAAGATTCCCTGGAAAAGGGAAAGGCCATCCACTCCAGTATTCTCGGAGAAGGCAATGGCACCTCACTCCAGTACTCTTGCCTGGAAAATCCCATGGACGGAGGAGCCTGGTCGGCTGCAGTCCACGGGTTCGCTAAGAGTCGGACATGACTGAGCGACTTCCCTTTCACTTTTCATTTTCATGCATTGGAGAAGGAAATGGCAACCCACTCCAGTGTTCTTGCCTGGAGAATCCCAGGGATGGGGGAGCCTGATGGGCTTCCATCTATGGGGTCACACAGAGTCGGACACGACTGAAGTGACTTAGCAGCCAGTATTCTGGCCTGGAGAATTCCATGGACTGTATAGAGTTGGACACAACTGAGCACCTTTCAGTTTCAATTCAACCCATATAACCAACATTGATTGAAAGTTTAGTATGTGTCAGGCATTATTCCAAACAATGTGTATTCATTCATTTCATCCTCACAATAACTAAAAGATGTAACCATGCCCCTGATTTATTGATTAGAAAGATGGACATAGAGGATCTATTAATTTTCACAGGGTAAAAAGCAAAGCTAGTATTTCAATACAGGTGATCTGACTCAAGAGTTCATATTATTCATACAAGGGCCAACTGCAACAGAAGCATTTGCCAGAATCAAAGTGTGCTAATGAACAGCCAAGACCATCCTAGAGAATCACATTGTTAATCTAAGAGCCCCAAACTAGACAATGTTGGAGAATACATTACGTATGTGCCATAGTAACTTATGCTCAACCGTGGCAAACATCACTTACTGATCACAGAATTCTTTTTGAGTCTGAAGCTAGTGGCAAGTGTTCCAAACACTGATTACTTAACATAATCAGTTGAAGGTGACACTTGGGATGAAACTTCTTCGCCATCCTGGTTCTAAGGATTTTCTATTTTACTAAAAATAAATAAGTAAATAAGAAAAATGGAGAGAACATAAAGATGAGGTTTGGCTTCTCCTGTCTCCTGCTGAAAGGTAAACCCCTATTCTATCTTCCAACCTGCCTCCTCCTAGGATTTGTAACTACCTTCCAACTCTGACAGAGCAAAACTGGATCATATCAAACAGCAAGGAGAGGCAGACCAAAGCCCAGGCTCAAAATCCAGATACCATCAGATTTTGAAATCCAGAGACTGCACAGGCTGCCAGCACATTCTTGGAAAAGTTCTGGTCTTATGAAGAAACTTTGCTTCAACTGCTAAGAAAAAATACTAGGTAACAATTTCTTTTTTCAAAGTCAGTGATGGGAGCTGGTGGTGGGATGGGAATTCACGAGGTGACAGGACAGTAGGTCAACTTCCTCAGAACCCGGCTTCGTTCTCAGTGTTCCCTGCGATCAAGCTGCTCTTCACACAAATTTCTCTGCAGGTAAGGGCATCTGTTGGAACTCTTTAAAATCAATTCTTTTCTAGTCCTCTTTATTTAAGCATACAGACGTAACCATAAAGAGTGCACTGGAAAAGGAAACACAACATATTCCAAGGAAATAAAATTTTCTTGGCTGTTAAAAATTGGACTCCGTAACTTTGGTTTAGATACTTATTTCTCACCTCTACTATGTTATTATACATTATGTTATTATATGTTTAACATACTATATAATAGGTTAAAAACCTATTAAAAATAGGTTTATTAGCTTTGGCTTTTCCTTTTTCTATTAATTTAGAATAAAATATAGAATAAAATATTCTAGACAAATCTTCTGCTGTCAGTGAAAAACAGCATTTAAAAAAAATAAATGAGCCCACTGGATCACATAGGTGTCAACCCAATGTTGGCCATGGGAGTCTGTCCTAATAAAGAGAGGAGAAGACAATAGAAAGAGTCCAGGATCTCATCAGGCCTTTTGCAAAGAACATAGTACCTTTACTGGCAATCAACTTAAGGCTTAACCTACTCATTTATTACTAAGGCAATGTTCAGTTTTCACTTAAAAAAAATGTAGCAGAATATAGTGTGTGAAAGTCACTCAGTCGTGTCCAACTCTTTGTGACCCCATGGACTATACAGTCCATGGAATTCTTTAGGCCAGAATACCAGAGTGGGTGTCCTTTCTCTTCTCCAGGGGCTCTTCCCAACCCAGGGATTGAACCCAGGTCTCTCACATTGCAGGTGGACTCTTACCAGCTGAGCCACAAGGAAAGCCCAAGAACACTGGGGTGGGTAGCCTATGCCTTCTCCAGCAGATCTTCCTGATCCAGGTATCAAACTGGGGTCTCCTGCATTGCAGGCAGATTCTTTACCAACTGAGCTATCAGGGAAGCCTATAGAATGTATTTTATAGTAATTAAACCATAAGGAAGTCACTTTTTAAGAATTTTAAAGAATTTTCTATTATATTCATGTCAAAGATACAGATTGTCATGCAGCCACTCAGTAACAGAACAGGGGCCAGAACAAGGTCTCCTAACTCCAACTCCATGCTTCACCATCTCTGTGCAGCCACCCAAACTCATTACCTGCACAGAGATTTAAATATTCCCAAAAGAACCTATAGCAAAATTAATGAAAGTACAAGTAGATGGATGATACTGAATCCTCCAATTTTTATGACTGAAGTCTCTCTATGTCGATAGGAACTCAGTCTGCATTAGGTTGTATTGAACCTCCAATATTTAATGTTTTACAGTAACAAATTGAAGACATCAGAGATTTATTTCAAAACTACTCAATGAAAATGTGTCATGCAATTTTTTCCGAGATTTTTTTTCCCCCATTATTAACTGGCAAATTCATTAACACTTGACAGGATTTCTCAAACTCGGCACTATTGACATTGTTCAGTTGCCAAGTCGTCTCTGACTCTTTGCGACCCCAGGGAATGCAGCACGCCAGGTTTCCCTGTGGCTCACCATCTCTTGGGGTTTGCCCAAGCTCATGTCTATTGCATCAGTGATACCATTCAACTGTCTCATCCTCTGCCACCCTCTTCTCCTATTGACATTGGGCTAGATAATTCTTTGTTGTGGAAGGTTTCCTGGCCATTGTAGAATGTTTAGGAGCACCCCCGGCCTCTGTCCTCTAGACACCAGTACCATACCATCCTGCACCACTCCTTCTCAACTGTGATTGCCAAAATTAATGTCTCTGGTTAATGTTAAATATTTCTGGGGGCCCAGCAGCCCCTTGTTGAGAATGACTGATCGATGACAACACCATGCCTCCATGCCATTAATGGGACAAAAAACGATAAATCAACTAGTTGAACATTAAAAGATACACACAGAAAGAATTCAAGCAATAAAACTGAATAAATACACTCTTTATCTTATTGTATCAAACATTATCATCCTTGAAGACATTATACTGAGTGAAACAAGCCCATCACAAGAAACCAAATGCTGTATGACTCCAGTTATATGAGGTATATAGAGTAGTCAAATTCATAGAGACAGATAGCAGCATGGTGGTGGCCAGGAAGTGGGGGGAGGAGGAAATGATGAGTTACTGTTTAATGGTTACCGAGTTTCAGCTTGAGAAGGTGAAAAGGTTCTGAAGACAGATGGTGGTGATAGTTGCATAGCAATGTGAAAATATTTAATCCCACTGATCTGTACCTTAAAAATGGTTAAATTTTACATTGTGTATGTTTTACTATAATTTTTCAAAATAATTATTTTTTTTTACGTTATCACAAGGTTTAAACTAAAGTACCTAGATACACTTTAACACTCTCATACCAAAAAAAATAAAATAAAATAAATAAAAATAACTGGTTTTTGGTTATTGCTTTTGTTCTGTTTTGAAAATAAACTCCATAGTTAAAGAATCCAAAGAAACTCTCTCTCTTAATTCACAGGCAAGCTTTTACGGTCAGAGGCAACAGCAGCAAGCCCAATTCTAGTGCCGGCTGCACAACACACACGCTGCAGAAGAGTGCACACGCTGCAGAAGAGCGCACATGCATACACCAGGGACGCAGGCCCTCAGGGGGCCCCCTGATTTAAGAGTCTTCCCTGTGTGAAACACAGCAAGGCCAGATCCCCCAAGGACCCGGCCTGTGGGCCACGTCAGCGCAGAGCCCTTCCAATTGCCAGGATGCTCTTGACAAAAGACGGTCTGGCACCGAGCGGCAAGGCCATTATTTTCATTTAAACCATACATGTCATGTCCTGTTTGTGAGAGACACGTTAAACAACTCAGAAACACATTCACAATGGGCTCCAAAGTGGGATTCACATTCCTATGGGCTGGCGTACTGTAAACTGCAGAGGAGGCTGCTGGGGTAGTGGGATAACTCACTCACCCTTGCTTCAGTGGACGGTCCCTCCCCGAAGCTCAGCTGACAATGGAGTCCTTCTCTTCATTGTTTGATGTGAGTCTTACAATTTTCTTCAAGTGCTCAAAGCATAGTAATCTATATTATCTATGGGAGCTTCCCTTACTTTCTCTTTTACTTACTGAATTGAATTTACTTTTAATTGGAGGATAATTGCTTTATAATGTTGTGTTGGCTCCTGTTGTACAACTACATGCATCAGCCGTAAGTATACATATGTCCCCTCCCTCTTGCACCTCCCTCCCACACTCCACCACCAATTTTTATTTCCATTAAAAAAAAATAAGAATTCAGCCAAGGAAATATATGAGAGGAAGATAACTGCCCATTTCCACCTAGACTGCAACAACAGACCATTTGTCTACCATGACTGAAAGGCATCTTGGAGACATAAACCACCCCAATAAATCTAAAATCTCTTGTCTTTAGCAGAAGCATCTTGGATGGAAATGTACTCACCTAAAGACAGTAGATGAGAAATTCTTTACTCACTGATAAAAGAAAAAAACTAATAATCATGGAAAAATATAATTTAGTCAAATGCAATTTCAATTTACCCTGATATTCACTTACTTACCAAACATAAACCTCTAAGAAAAGTATATTCTAATATATTAAAATTAAAACCCAAATCTAGGACTTCAGCCAAGTCAAATAATAAACAGTATGATAACTATGTCTGCTCTTGTGCCCTGACATTTCTTTCTAGGGGAAAGATTTATCATTTAAACTGTATGTATCACATCCTGTGGAAGTTTTTAAAAATTGAACCATTTCCTCCACATGTTTAAAGGCAGATTAACTACAAAGAAAAACCAATCAAATAGAATCAAAACCCTATAGAATCCATGAAGAGTATTTTAAATTACATAGTTCATGAAAACAAAGGTAGAGCTAGTAGAATTCCTAAAAGTTAAAATAATACCTGCCAGAATCCACTGAAGATGGCAGGCAAATATAGAACGCCTCATTTGCTCTCCCCTAAGACTGATACCTGTCTTGCTGAAGTATACAAAAATTCTGCAGGAACTGAAGTTTTACTTTGGCTTTATATAAAAAGATGTCTCTGGCCTCTTTAATGCAACTAATGAATAAAAATATACTTGGCCCTCACCCCCAGGCAGCAGCAACCCATTCTTTCCTCTCTGACATATCTGTCAGAGAAGAGATGGACACTGCACGTCTGAAAAAGATGAAGATCTTGCTCTTCTTGGCACTACTAAAAAAGAATTTTATATCTGCCTTCATTATAAATACAAGACAATGTCTGTCACAGGAAGAACTGATTCTTCTGATAGCAGCAATTGGCATAAAAAATAACATGGGTCGGTGGTTGGTTGAGGCATCCCATTGTTGTGTCTTTAGACATCAGCCTGGCAGTAGCCTTGGTGGACTCTCCCAACAATCCTGTGACACTGAATAACAGCTCTCTTCTTTGAGTATTTCCCCCCTGCCCAAGCACAACCTAAAGAATGACTTAAAAGGATAAAAACCAAAGAACTTACTCTGTGGCTCAGAAAGAACTTTGTGGCTCATCTAATACAGAACTCCATTCTTCATTAGCTCATTCACTCAATCAGCACTGTTCTAAGCACTGGAGACTAAGATAGTCTAGGCTCTTCCAGAAGAAGAGCCTTCTAAAATGGGGGCTGTGGACCCATGGACAATGAATGTGTGTGTGTGCGCGTGCGCACACGCACACACACACACACACACACACACAATACAAATATGGATATAGTGGTGGTGTTATGAAGAAAAAATCTATACCCTAGAGAAATGAAAATGTATATCCACATACAAACTTGTAGACAAATATTCACAGCAGTATTATTCATAACAACCAAAAAGTAGAAATGACTCAAATGACTATTAACTGGTTAATGGATAAAATGCGGTATATCTACTCAATGGAATATTATTTGCCAATAAAAAGAAATAGAGTAGTAATACATATTACAACACGGATGAGACTTAAAGCACTATGCTATGAAAGAAGCCAAACATAAAAGGCCACATACAGATTTCATTTTTGGAATACCCAGAAAAGGCAAATTCACAGAGACAGAAAGCAGATTAGTGGCTGTCAGGGGCAGGGGAAAAGAGGTAAGAGTAACTGGTCAATGAGTATGAGGATGTCATGAGGCAGTGAAAATACTCTAGAATTAGATAGTGGGGATGACTGCATAACACATAACACTTTATATATACAAAAAAATTTTTACTGAATTGTAAACTTTAATTAGTTAAAAAGGTGAATTTTATATTCTGTGAATTTTATTTAAATTTTAAAAATATTTTATTATGTGAATTTTATTTAAACTCTAAAAATACTTTAAAAATAAAATTAGAGCAAAGTTAGGAAGACAAAGAGTAACAAGAAAGGAGCCATTTTAGCTAATGTGATCAGGAAAGCCTTCTCAGATAAGCTGACACAGAAACAGAAATCTGAACACAATGAGGTTACAAACCAAAAGGATCCCTGGGACTTTGCTCCCTATTATTTTTTGTCATTCTCTATCACTCATCACATTTTTATTGTGGCAAAAAATATATAACACAAAAATTGTCATTTTAGCCATTTCTATTTACAATATTGTTAACCATCACCATCATCTATTTCCAAAACTTTTTCATTGCCCAAACAGAAAACTGCTACTCTTTTTTGTCAGGCCATCAATACAGAAAACAAAACAAAATTGAGAAATAATTTACAAAAGAAAAGGTAAGCATGGAGAGTACTTATATCACTGTTTTGTTTCTCTTCTATCCAACAGAGGGTTACTGATAATAATGGTAATATTTGTGTCATAAGGGATATGCATCCTCTTGGTTGAAGATAAAGTGGTGGGGGAGGGGTGGGGAGACAGATGTCTGGTAAGATTAACCTTTTGGTAGGAAAAGCTCCTCTCTCATCACAAAACATTTGATTTATAAATATTTATTGACTTATAGAGAATGTAGACGCTTGTCTCTGAAATGGCCAGGAACCTCCCCACAACCGTGTACTCTACAAAATGGACAGTCATTCAATCAAACCCAAACTGGCCTACCCTCCTGGGTAGAAAAAAAATCCCAATTTCTGCTTCCCAAATAGTACATAACTTCAAAAAATTTAACAGAACTATTTCCCCCATATTTTGGCATCAAATATTAATAACAGACAGAAAGAGGAGTACTTTTTTCCACTTTAACTTATATGTATGTATGTATATACACATGATAACTAAACCTCTACTTCAAAAATGAAGCATATACTACTTAAAGACAAAGAAATGTAAAGATGGCTAAAATTTTACTAGCCTGAACTAATAAGAGTTGGCTCCTATTAAACAGCATGTTCAACTTTATGTTCTCATGTCATTCTTACTCTGAGCTATAACCCGGTTTATGCATTATATGAATTTAGTACATGTAAGAAGGAATTTAAATTTATAATGCTAGCAACAGAAATGGATTTATACACTCTAAAATATAAGCTCTTTTTTGACATACTTAAACATACTTAAAACACTATTGATAGTAAGCGCCACGAGGCAAATGTGTGATCTAAATAACTCTTTGAGCAAAAAAGTATTGCAAGGAGGCTCCAATGCATATCATAAAAGCACATCAATAACCATGATGGAACTGAACACAGCTTCTCAGTTCTGAGGGAAAGCACCCCCCAGTTCCAGCAGTAGGTGTATCCTATCTTAAAGCACTCTTAATTCACAAAGTGAGAAGGAACTTCTTGATCTAAAACAAAAGTATCCATATTATGCAACAAGACAAAATACTCTGCAACACAACTGGGCTGAAAATAACAGAAATGCAATTCCTGAGTCTTCTCCCTTAAGCACACAGGGAAGCCTCAGTACCGCTCTGTACTTCAGAGCCCAGGGATGAGACCCTCTTTTCTTGGCAGGCAAGACCAACACTCTCAATTAGTCCACTTGCTGATGCCCATAACTGCCAGCCTTCCACCGCCCTTCCATTCCCACAGCCCAGCTCCAGCTGCCCTGCAACCACAGTCCTGCATCTCTGGTTCACAAAGAACTGGCCTGCCCTCCTGGCGGCCCAGGATACCCTCAGTGCCTTACCACGCTGCACCCAGCAACTCTGTTAGCTGGGCACGGTCATACAGCTCTCCCAGCAAGCCCTCAAACACTGACCACTCTCCAAAAACCCCGGCTCCTCACACACTTTCTCCTCTGACTGTCCCTACTTCAGATGGAGAGACCTGCAGCTCTTTGGGGGTACACTTCCTGGGCTGCTGGGGAGAAGCTGAAGGACTTTTCAGCTCACTGTGCTCAGCTCCATGAAATCATTTTGCCAAAAAAATCATTTTATTTTTTCCCCCTCTTCTTCTTCCCTTCCACCCCACCCCCATCTCCCACCCTCTTAGAGTAACTCTAAACTGTTTTCGAACACCTTCGGTCCTGCAGAGCTTCAAACAGCAGCAGCAAAGTCTAGAAGTGTACGGGCTGCTAAAGCTGTCTTCGCTGTTGTCCGTGCCACTGGGGCAGGGGTGTAGAATGACCTTAAGTCTCCAGGCTCCCTACCATGCCGACCAGCCGGGTGCTCCTAATGAATAACAAATGGACCTTCCCGACGCATTCACTCAGGACAAGCTGCCATTACAAGCCGTTTTGTTTTTTTAGCGTTATGGTAATGTATCATCTTGCTTGGCTGGATGTCATCTCTGAGAAGGTCACCAAAGGTATGTGCACCTTTCTCCTAGACTCCCTGCCAACCCGCTCACACCCTATTACCACCGGCTCCTTTAAAGGAAGCCATGGCAAATGTGGACAAACTACACAACACCTCTGTTTGGACCTCTGCAACCAAAATACATAGGTCCCCCATTCATAGGTCTCACTTATCAGCCATAAACACTCACTCCCCATTTTGTAAGAGAAGTTCCTCAAAAGAAGGTAGGTAGATCTTTAGCTCGGATAGAAGACAAGTCACAGGAGTCACAAGGGATAGCACTGAGCTTTCAAAATTTGAGGTGTATGTGTATGTGTGCAGAAATGAATGCCCTTTATCCTGAGCTAAAAAATCAGATCTCGATTCAGAGTAGAAAAGGATTGTTTCCAAGCCTCCTACTATTCATCTTCATTTCACAGATATTTAAAGCATGTATTATGTTGCTATGGACAATTAGCCTTTTATCCAATTTTGCTTGAGAGTTTAACTCTCCCACCCGAAGGTTTTAATTATACCCTCAGCCCCATACTTAGGCCTCGGTTTCTGCAGCTGGAAATCTGCCCCAGTGATGTTATAACCTTGTTAATGTAACAAAAGAGGAGTTTACTTAAAACTGGACTGACTATGGACTTAAGCCAAATTTACTTGAAAGAGGAAAGAGTCTGTCAAAAATCCTATAGTAAACACGGCAAAGCAGTTCTTTCATAGCCTTCCCTTAATTCATAGCGACAAGCAATTTACATGTAAGTGGATTCATATGCTCTACCAAGAGGCCGCCTCTCCAAGCTGGGGCCCTGTGAGCTCCCCCCATCACCCAACCCACCTCCCCTTTTTCTTTTCTTTCCTCCCTTTTAGTTTCCCCCCCCCCTTTCTTGGTATGGGGGTAGGCTTTTTTCCTTAGTGAAACAGCATAAATCCACAATGTTTTAATCGCCCCCAAAGCATAATTAGGACCCTCTAAACATTTACTAAGCCAGTCGCTCTGAATAAAGGCAACCTAAAATTTCAAAATCCACTCTTAGATGTGACTGTTGTCCTGTCAAATACACACTTTATATTCTGCTGAAGCCCGATTATGAAGAGCGGAAAAAGTCCCCTGCTAACGAGGCAAGAGTTGTGAGCCTTAAGTGGAAGCTGTTGATCAAATACCAGAACCCACGTTTTCCTCTGTTGCCAAAATCCTGCAGGGCTCTTGCCTTCTACTGTTAATTAGATTACCTTTTTTAGTCCACACACTAACAAAAAACATACATTAGACTAAACAAGATATAACAATAAGGAAGGCTTGAAGGGGGAGCCTTCTGAGAAAACATTAAAGAAAAACATCACTCTTAATATCACTGTACAAAAGGAAAAAAAAGAGACTGCAGGTAATTTCAGCCTGCAAGGGGGGAAATCCTCAACATTTTAGAAGCAAAGACCAAAAAATTAACTCCCCACAAGTAGGACAGCAGGCAGGGGTTTGCTTTAGTTACATTATTTCCAACTATGCTCTTTGACAAAATCCATCCACAGCAAACAACTGGCCAGCACTCAAGTTTCTTTCATGCACATTGAAAGTTTAATTAGTTCTAACTAGATCAAAAGTTGTTTTTCCCCTTTTGGCATGTATCTGTATCATTTCTGTGCTATTTGGAAGCTGCCAGACATCAAAGGCAGATCCATCATTCTTGGGGAACCTCCATTCCTTGGAGGCGATTCCAGTCTACCTCTCCTTCCATGCTACTGGATCTCATGGCAGCCAGGGGCCACTCTGGCAGGGCTGGTTCCACCTTAAGACACGCACACAGCTCCTTCTCACTTCTCCAGAACAGCACCCAGCACAAAATGGCCTAACTGTTCCTGAGAATGCCCTGAGAAAACCTCAGACAAACCATTACCATATGGACAAGGCAAATTCCCCTCACCCCCAACCCTACAATGGAGAATTGGTGGAAAATATTCTAAGACTGACAGAGTCCAGAATTTGGCATCATTAAGGCCTTTAACAGCTCATAATATGGGGGCCTATTTCAGTTGCACCAAAGTTAGCCTAATTTGTTCATCCCTTTTTCTTTTTTCACAGTCCTTTTTGCTATTTATTCCAGCCTTTGGTTCTAGGCTTCAAATGCGATTAGCAGGTTACTTAGGTAAGGAAATCGTAAAGCCACTCCAGTACTCTTGCCTGGGAAATCCCATGGACAGAGGAGCCTGGTGGGCTAAGTCCACGGGGGTCACAAAAGAGCTGGACATAATTTCGCGATTTAACAACAGGCAAACCTACCAAGAGTCTTCTACTTTATATAAGAGCTTAAAGGTTACAAATGCCCAGGCTGAAGGCAAGGGTGAGCATCCAGACCTCTTCCCTATCAGTATGTACCTTAGGCAAGTTTACTTAGCTTTGCTGAGCCTCAGTTTCCTTCTCTGAAACCTGGGAAGAGTGTCCCTTCATCAAGTTTTTACAAGGAGTAAGAAAGGTAAAGCACTGAGCCCTGTGTTTTACAGGCCAAACATGCCTAAAGGGTATGCTTAGTTAGCATTAGACACTAATCAAAGTAACCACTTTTCTAGAGTATATAGTCAGTGTTGCTTGATCTCATCTTTTAATCATAAAGGTGAGATTAGTTTAAGATTCTTTTATTATTTCCTATGTGACAAGAACAAAACTAGGAGCTACTTATGGAGAGTGTATCTTCCTCTGTTAGAGTGGCAAGGTCTATAGGCTCTACATTCAAGCTACATCTTCACCAGCTCAGAGTCCCTGGCATCAGAGAGAAGTTATGTAACTCATTTCAGGCCAGTAATACAGGGATATCCCCTTGGAAGGGGATATACTTTCCCATAGGTGACATTGTTTAGCACATATTCTTCCTTCTGATGAAATACAGATGTGATGACTGAATCTGCAGCAACAATTTTGTAACATGAAGAAAAAAGCTAGCCATACAGAGGATGAAATAGAACAGCAATAGTAAAATACTGTACCCTTTCTGGCTACCTGCAAACTTACTGTTATGTTAAAAAATATTATTCAATTTAAGTGTTTCTGTTAGGGCAGGTAAGTATATCCCTAGCTGATATGTACCCTGATTGCTCTTTGGCCTAGAAGATGTGGCTACAGAGAAAAAAGGGTTTCTGGACACCCTGCATATCTGCCTGGACCTATTTAAGGGAGGATTAGATGGCAACTTGAGATGTAGAATGTCTGCTGCCCAAACTCATCACACTTCCCATTCTAGCAGCCCTACCACATGCTGCAGGATCACACAACACAATTACTAAATTGTGGTTTTATCACTGTCTGCAATATTTTGGCTTCCCTCGGGTTCCAAAATATTATGTTTAAAAATCTCCATACATGCCCTTGGTTGTGTTCCAAAAAGAAAAGACATTACTGGTGAGCATGTGCCTTCCTAAGAAGCACTGATGAGAGTACATCTTGAAGTGAGCACATTAATGGGTGTCCTTTAAACCCTCCACTTCCCATTTTCCCATTAGAGCCTCCTTAATTTAGCACCCCAGGATTCTACTTAAATACCTTCTTAGTCAGGATTAGGGGAGCAAAAGGAGACCACAGGGCCCTGACCCTGACAGTTCAAATTGTCAGCGCCAGGAGACTGACACACTTTTCTCCCCACTAATCCCGCACTGCGTGGCATGGTCTCAATTTCAGAGAAACCCGAATGCTTATACACTTAGCCAATCCCCAAGTGATTCAGATAAACTCAGTACTGAATAAGTGAGGCATTTATGTATCTTGAATATCTCTACTTGCTCGATGCCAGGGCCTCAATATTTTGATAAAGTGATGACAGGAAGAACATAGAGAACAAAAAGTAAAAGCAAAGAAAATACTATAAGTACATGGAAAAACTATGAGCTGTTAGAATTTATTTTGTATATTACAGAGGGGATACATGTCTATAAGGCCATTTTCAAAATGTAGATTTTAGAGGCCAGATTGGTTTCCTTCCTCTTTTGCAGAAACTGAAGCAGATTTGGGCTCAGGATATCCAAGAGCAATTTCTAAAACCCACTTTGAATTGTCTTCCTCTTGAATCTGCCAAAAAATTACACTGAAAAGGACTTTAAAAATCCTTTTTGTCTGTAGCAACACTGTCAAATAGAAATACAAGCCAAATTTTCAAGTAGCCACTTTAAAAATAGGTAAAAAGAAGCAATTGAAATTATTATTAATCTTTTTATTTAGCCAAATTTATTCAAAATATTATTTCAGTATAAATATAAAATACTGAAATAATTTATATTCTTTTCTTCATAATAAATTTTTGAAATCAGGAGTGCATTTACATTCATATCACACTTCAGTTTGGACAAGCACATTTCAAATGCTTGGTAGTCACAGAAGATCCATGGCTAATGCACTGAAAAGTACTGATCTATATACTTCTTCCATACATTCATGCATACAGACATACATACACATATACATACACACAAATGTGCATGCAAACATACACACACACTCACAGAATCAATGGCACAGATGCTATCATAATAGGAGAATAGCATGTATCAGCTTTTGACTCCTCCTGGCTATTCCACACATTTAGTGAAGGGGGTGGGATATAAATCAGCACAAGGTAGATTGCAGCCTAATCCAGATGAAATGGCTGATATTTAACTATTTTTGACCTAAAATATGGCATTTTCAAGTAGTTCATCCTAGTATTTTTAACTCAAAATTTTCATGGAAGGGATCATGGTGATATCCAGCACTTAGATCCATGGTAGCCTCCACAGCAGACCAAACATTGTCATGAGTAGTTTGTTTCTGACTGCAAAAGTATGAACCACTATATTTCAGGTCCAAGTGCAGCAATTGACTAACTGCTTAAATGTTTAGCTCCTCATTTATAGGCTGATAAATAGCTCCTACAAGTCTGGATGAAAGATGATATTTGATCAAAAAGCAAGGCACTAGCCAATGATAGGTGTTCTTGACTACCTGCCATGTGCCACTCAAGACAATGGCTGCAGATGCCCAGAAGCACATCACTTAGTGGCCCGAGAAGTTACTCAGATTCAGTCTTTGTAAAAATCATTTCCACAACCACCATTACCACTACTATTATCATGTTGTCACCATCATTATCTTCAACATTACACCATCACCACAACCATGACTACCATGATCCTCTTATAGTCATCGTCATCACTACTATTATCATCATCCATCATCACTACCAACACCCCTATCACTAGCATCACTATAATTCCTATTTAATAACTCCTTATTGAGTTCCTATTGCCCACATCCCAATGCTACTTTCACTGCTTCATCCACTGGACTCCTATCAGTCTTTACAACTTAGTTTAAATATCACTTCTTAAAGTCCTCCCTACCTCACAGGCTGAATGAATTGCTCTCTCACCTCTGTAGAATCACTGAAAAAGTACATGTCTAAGTTATAATGCCATGACCTAATTATGCAATCTTCTCTGTCTGCTTTCAGCTCCTAGCACTGACTCAGGGAGAGCAATCTTCTCTGTCTGCTTTTAGCTCCTAGCACTGACTCAGGGAGATCTCATAATACTGTGCAGAGCCCCACACTTCTAATAGCTTTACTGAGATATAATTCACATATTGCACAATTCACCCATTTAAAGTGTACAAGTAAATGAGTTGTAGTATATTCAGTTGTGAACCCATCACTACAATCAAAATTAGAAAATAGTTAAACCTTGTACATAGTTCCAAACTAAACTATAAGGATTTCCTTTACCCACAGTGACTGTATATGCACTATTCCCACCATATTCAATTTTTTAATAAAAATTTATTATGCTAACTGGAGAATAAGAAGCATTGTTCCATGTAAAAGAAAAAACAGAGCTAATAGTAGCAGTAAAATCATGATTATGCAAAATGTATGCAAAGGAAGAGAGATTAGAAAAAAAATCTAAACATCAAGTTTTTTTCTCAGGTAAACACTTTCTTCCTGTGTCTTATTCGAAATAAGTGATTCTTGATTTATCAGATATGAAAAAGATGTAACACCCATGCTATTAGTCACTTGAAAACGTCACACAAGAGAAAGCATTTCTATAATTTCAAAGCCCTACAAAAATATTATTTACTATTTTTAACAATAACACAATGGATCTATATCATCCAATCTATTATTCTGTTAAAATATGTAGCACTCACAGAATTTCAGATCTAGCACAGATAATTTGCTGTATTCATTTGACTCCTCCATAGATCATTTGACTCTTCCATGATGATAACAGATGACCTCTTCTCTCCTGCCTTACTGACCCTGTGTACATTTTAACATATTATAGATGAATTTACTTGTTCCTTAATCTTTAAATGAAGTAGCCTGTATACCTCTGGGTCTTATCAGGAAGCATAAGTTTGTGTGTGGTCTGTACACAAATATATGTGTAGAGTTAAACTCTGTATCTCCAACAGGCAGGCTTGCCCCTGCAGGTGTGGCAAGAGATTATACAACCCACATCTAAGATGCAGGAACATCTGCTGCATTCCTGTAACTGGTTTCTTGGCTGGATTTAAGAACCTTTTGAGCCTATAGTTAATCACTTCTGCTCTGGGTGCCACTGAGGCCCAAGGAAATGATGCTAAGACAGTGCATGAGACAGGGGCATAATTCACTCAGTCAGCAAATAAAAAAGCAATCCAGCTCTCCTCTCCCAGCTGATTTTAGAGAGCCCTTGCCTCGTGGACTTTGGCATCAGAGGATAAGGCTCTCTTGGTCTTCCATTGGCTGCTACTCAATAGAAACACCATCCTATTGTGATCATTATTATGTCTTTAGTTAATGGAGCTTAAAGAAGAAAGCGTGTTTTCAGAGATGCTAAAGGGCATAGCCCCATTTTGGTTGAAGTCAACCTTGGTAGGAATCAAATTGTTTCTTCCTAAGGTTTTATATTCTTTTGGTAGTTCTTTTTTTTTGTATTATTTCAAAAATTAAAATAGTAAAACATTTGGCTATATAATGTAAAGCTGTTCAAGTGTGCTGGCACGGATTTTCCTGTATACGCTATTGTTGTATTGAAAAGCAAACTCCAAGCTGGAGTTTTAAATCTTTTCCACACTCAATATTTCCTTGAAAAATTCCAGACCAGTTCTGGGAACCCCTTTCATTGTGCATCTTATTTTTTAAAAAATCCTTTCTTATTATAAACATATAAATTATTTCTGATACCATCATGCAAGAAAGGTAATGCTGAAAATTTCATATCCAGATACAGCTGGCCAATGTGAATGTAAACATTGTTACTATACATTGTGTAGATAGCATCTCCAATGGCAGCTTGCGAAAAATGACTTGGGTTAGTAGCCAACTTTCAATGACCACATGTCACGAAGAATGTGAGAATGCAGGAAAAAGGGCACTCTAACCTGCTTGGAGGGGAAACTATTTGTTTTAAGGTAAAGATAAGGTTAGGAGGCAAGGGTGCTGTAGTAGAAGGTTAGCTATTATTGCAGACTTACGGGAATGACATTTTTGATACCCTCTCTCCATGGAGGTGGACATTTTTCAGCAGAATCTTCCAGAGTTGTTTGGATTCTTAGCAGGACTCCACCTATTTAATTGTTGGCCATTTAAATACCCTATTTAATTTTAAGTCCCATATGAAATACTCCTATCCCCCTTCATTACCTGGCTCACATCTCTCACCCATTAGGTCTCGTATCAGCCCTTTATTCCTCCTAGAAGCTTCCTTAAGCCCCCATGTTTCCTTCCAATCTGGATTCAATGTCTTAATACCGCCCCCCTGCCCTGGGCCTTTCTTATCACAGTTCTTACTCCATCTTCCTCATTAGTGCATAAGTTTCACTAGGTTAGAACCATGTTAACAGGGCTGGACTCAATGCCCTATCCATAGCAAGTGCCCAGTGACTAATTGTGGAATACACAGAAAAAGAACCCAGAGAATATCTAATGGAGATGGGTTAGACTACTAAAGGTCCTCTAAACCTGTTAGAAGAAGACAAAGAAGGACTGGGGACTTTGGAGATAAAAAGATTCTGTAGCATGGGGGCTATTGAGAACAGGACAAGACGAAGAACAGTGTTAAATACTCAAGAATCATTAAGAAGGACTAAATGCTCATGTGCCCCAAAAAGAAAAATGCAAAATAATAAAAAAGCAAGAGGGTGACAAATTATTACAGTGCAACAAAAGGCAGACAGTTAAGGGACAGTTCTCTGAGAGAACACTGATAGATTTATTAAGAGTTGCTGAATACAGATCTGTGCCAAGTGTTTTATATGTATTAGCTCACTTAATCATC
The DNA here is from genome assembly GCA_006408695.1 of Aepyceros melampus. Classification (NCBI taxonomy): domain Eukaryota; kingdom Metazoa; phylum Chordata; class Mammalia; order Artiodactyla; family Bovidae; genus Aepyceros; species Aepyceros melampus. The sequence goes on from SJXQ01007625.1 coordinate 24,760, forward strand.
AGAGAAACTCCACAGGCAAGGTAATGTCATTTATACATTTGTCAGTGTCAGAGTGCAAGAAGAGTAAATGGCAAGGCAGAGATATAAACCCAAGTCATCCTTCCTTTCAAAGCCCAGGCTCTTGACTCTTGTGCTAATGTATTCCTCATCAACCCTGATGCTGGGCAGAGGTTAAAGGACCTCTTTCCAGAAATGCTGTTGCAATTTAGGGAGCATCACCAGATGAGAGGACAGGCTAGGTGATATGAAACACTAAGTTTTCGTGATGACACACTTAATCGTCATCATGTAGTCTCGCCTGGCTCAAGGCCAACTGTCAACCAAAATGTAATGGATATAAAGTCTGTTTTGTTGTGAGACCCTAACCTTCAAATTTCCCTGTCCTTTTGGGATACCTTCTCTATCCACCCTCTATTGCAAGTGGGGCAAGACTGTTGCCCAAGTTCTTGGCCTACCTGTTATGCATTCCTAAATCATTCCCCTCTAGAGCAACCAGGTTGGAATACCAAGCCCAAGACAAACATCTGGCTCAACCCAAAGATATACCTTGGTAACCTAGTTGAGGGAGAAAAGGGCAAAGAAGATGTTCAGAGATGGAAATCATTCTGCTCCTCCCTAAAATCATTCAGGTTGGATGTACAAGATCCATTCTAATAACTAAAACATCGAGACTGGAGTCAAGCTCTGGGGGAAATGGGGACTGTCTGAGCCATGAATAGATCAGCATCTAGTGCAGTGGGAGAAACCTACCTCTTGCTCAATGAATTATGATTGAATTAATTAAAGAACAACACCCTAGAGCAGGGGTCTGCAACCTTTGGGATCTAATGTCTGATGATCTGAAGTGGAACTGATATAATAATAATAAAGTGTACAATAAATGTAATGTACTTGAATCACTCTGAAACTGTCTCCCCGACCCCTGTCCATGGGAAAATTATCTTCCACGAAACTGGTGACAAGTGCCAAAAAGGTTTGGGATGACTGCTCTAGAATAACTGAAGAAAAAAAAAAAATTCCCAAGGTAATGGGGCTTCTGGGAGCAAGCAGAGATCACCATCAACAAAAATAGTGCAAGAAGCAAAATAGTTATCTTCAGGCCTCAGTAGAGATTTGGGAGTTAAATCTTATTACAAAGAGAGCTTAATCTCAGCTACATTCTCTGTAGAAAAGTTACCATTAATCAATACCCAAGAACCTTTAGGCATAAAGATGAGACTAACCATTAGTTTATGGTCACCCTTCAACAAAAGTAGTTGTATATTTTCTTTCTTCAAAATCTTGAAGAGTTACCATTCAGTCAAGAAACTGAAAAGACACAAGACCAAGAAAGGCCCGACCTTCCAGTCATGTGTAGAAATGTCAACAATCACCAAAAGATAACAAAAAGTCTACCATGATGTAATCATGTCAGTTCTGAGACATAAGCATAAGCCAGGGTGAATAGAGCCAGAAATCAATTGAAGAATGTGTCAGGTGGTATAAATTTTTTGAATTTCCCTATATAATGCCACTAAATGGTCCATTTTCCAGTTTTATAGCAACATTAAAAAAAATCAAAATCTAAACCTCTCACATTTGGATTCCGGTGAGTTTCAAATTTATGGGGGAAAGCCTTCATTAGAATTATCCTCCACCTTAAAGTGTTTGTAATTTGCTGTCACAAATGTTTATCTTAAAAAAAGAATGTTTATATTGAAATATTTATGAATGAAATGATATAATGCCTGGGATTTGCTTCAAAATAACTGAGGCATAGGAGTGGGGGAAATGTGGGATAGGAAGCAAACAGTACTGCCAATGAATTGAGTAAGGCTGAAGTTAGGTGAAGGGTAAGTGGAGTTTCATTTTACTTTTGTATGCAATTGACATCTTAAAAAAAAAATAAGGTCTAACAGAAATTTACCCTAGCCCATTGGGCCATCAATTAGAAAAGAGATGATTTTCACAGGAATACACCTCTCTGTTCCATAGAAGCACCCCATCCTTTAAAAAAAGGTAAAACCCAGCTTTCATCAACACTAACTTATAGTCATATCTCATTTGGGTATTTCTCCTCAGATGCCAGCATGGGTTTTACATTAAAAGGCAGACTATTCAAGGTACTTTTAAAAAATATATTATATAGTAGGGAATTTTCAAATGAACAAAATTCTTTAAAATGCTCTAAATACAGTCACTTGATAAATTCATCATTCCAAATGAGAAGCTTATCTAACTTTGATATATTCTTCATTGAAAGGCCTTCTCTATGGAAAGCTTTAGTAAAAGGTGAAAGATTTATTCAGCCTGAAATGAAACCAGAATATGAAAGGCCTTCTAAAGAAACCAAACTCTTCACAGGAAAGCTTTGGAGCTATTGAGAAAACAGTTGGTCCAGAAACATGAGATTCAGGCAATGCCCACACATGAGAGCAGATTACAGACAGTTCATCTTGAAATCAGTTCCTAGAACTAAAGAGTATATGTCCCTAAAGAAAATGGCCTTGAACTATAGACAGGTGTCTAAGCTACCCCACTAAAGACAAAGATGAATGACAATGTTAAATAGTGGGAAAGGCTCCTTTCTAAATTTTCTGAAGCTACCCAATCTAGGACTGCCTGCTTCCAGAAGCCAGAAGGCCTACATGTTGGGCATGGGCCAGTTTTTTTTTTTTTTTTTTTTGATTTTTTAGTTTGTTTTGCTTTACAATACTGTATTCGTTTTGCTATACATTGACATGAATCAGCCACGAGTGTACATGAACTCCGAATACCAACCCCCACCTCCCCCCTCCCGCCCCACACCCTCTCTCTGGATTATCCCCGTGCATCAGTCCCAAGCATCCTGCATCCGCATCAAACCTAGACTGGCGATTCGTTTCACTTATGACATCATACATGTTACACTGCCACTCTGCCAACTCATCCCACCCTCTCCCTCTCCCACAGAGTCCAAAAGGCCGTTCTATACATCTGTGTCTCTTTTGCTGTCTTGCGTACAGGTTTATCATTACCATCATTCTAAATTCCATATATATGTGTAAGTATACTGTATTGGTGTTTTTCTTTCTGGCTTACTTCACTCTGTATAATCGGCTCCAGCGTCATCCACCTCATTAGAACTGATTCAAATGTATTCTTTTTAATAGCTGAGTAATACTCCATTGTGTATATGTACCACAGCTTTCTTATCCATTCATCTGCTGATGGACATCTAGGTTGCTTCCATGTCCTGGCTATTATAAACAGTGCCGCAATGAACATTGGGGTACACGTGTCTCTTTCAATTCTGGTTTCCTTGGTGTGTATGCCCAGCAGTGGGATCGCTGGATCATAAGGCAGTTCTATTTGCAATTTTTTAAGGAATCTCCACACTGTTCTCCATAGTGGCTGTACTAATTTGCATTCCCACCAACAGTGTAAGAGGGTTCCCTTTTCTCCACACCCTCTCCAGCATTTATTGCTTGTTGACTTTTGGATCGCAGCCATTCTGACTGGTGTGAAATGGTACCTCATTGTGGTTTTGATTTGCATTTCTCTGATAATGAGTGATGTTGAGCATCTTTTCATGTGTTTGTTAGCCATTCGTATGTCTTCTTTGGAGAAATGTCTATTTAGTTCTTTGGCCCATTTTTTGATTGGGTCATTTATTTTTCTGGAGTTGAGCTGCATAAGCTGCTTGTATATTTTTGAGATTAGTTGTTTGTCAGTTGCTTCATTTGCTATTATTTTCTCCCATTCAGAAGGCTGTCTTTTCACCTTGCTTATAGTTTCCTTTGTTGTGCAGAAGCTTTTAATTTTAATTAGATCCCATTTGTTTATTTTTGCTTTTATTTCCAGTATTCTGGGAGGTGGATCATAGAGGATCCTGCTGTATTTATGTCAGAGAGTGTTTTGCCTATGTTCTCCTCTAAGAGTTTTATAGTTTCTTGTCTTACGTTTAGATCTTTAATCCATTTTGAGTTTATTTTTGTGTATGGTGTTAGAAAGTGATCTAATTTCATTCTTTTACAAGTGGTTGACCAGTTTTCCCAGCACCACTTGTTAAAAAGATTGTCTTTAATCCACTGTATATTCTTGCCTCCTTTGTCGAAGATAAGCTGTCCATAGGTGTGTGGATTTATCTCTGGGCTTTCTATTTTGTTCCATTGATCTATATTTCTGTCTTTGTGCCAGTACCATACTGTCTTGATGACTGTGGCTTTGTAGTAAAGCCTGAAGTCAGGCAGGTTGATTCCTCCAGTTCCATTCTTCTTTCTCAAGATGGCTTTGGCTATTCGAGGTTTTTTGTGTTTCCATACAAATTGTGAAATTATTTGTTCTAGCTCTGTGAAAAACACCGCTGGTATCTTGATAGGAATTGCATTGAATCTGTAGATTGCTTTGGGTAGTATACTCATTTTCACTATATTGATTCTTCCGATCCATGAACATGGTATGTTTCTCCATCTATTAGTGTCCTCTTTGATTTCTTTCATCAGTGTTTTATAATTTTCTATATATAGGTCTTTAGTTTCTTTAGGTAGATATATTCCTAAGTATTTTATTCTTTTCGTTGCAATGGTGAATGGAATTGATTCCTTAATTTCTTTTTCTACTTTCTCATTATTAGTATATAGGAATGCAAGGGATTTCTGTGTGTTGATTTTGTATCCTGCAACTTTACTATATTCATTGATTAGCTCTAGTAATTTTCTGGTGGAGTCTTTTGGGTTTTCTATGTAGAGGATCATGTCATCTGCAAACAGTGAGAGCTTTACTTCTTCTTTTCCAATCTGGATTCCTTTTATTTCTTTTTCTGCTCTGACTGCTGGGCCAGTTTTAAACTTCACTAATACCACTAACACACTGGCTCAAGGCTCACAGTATCCCAGGGAGGTGGTAGGCTGCTAGTTCAGGTGAGAAACTATAGATATATACAGGCTAGGAGTAGACTAGCACTTCTCATTCAAGGGATATTTTGTCTTCAAGGGGGACTTCTGGAAATATCTGGGGATATTTTTGATTGTTGCAAATGGAGGTGGGAGATTGTTCCCACCATCTACTAGGTAAAAGTCACAGATGCGATTAAACATAAGACAGCTCCCACAACAAAGAATTAACCAGCCCAGCCTCAGAAGGGTTGCCATTAAGAAACTCTGGACTAGAGCAATAGTTGCCACAACAATTCCCTCACAGTCCTGCATAAAGGCATGAAAGTGTTCAGGGAAACAGAACACAGAGCTGGCAGGAAGAAGCAGAAGAGAGGGATGCCCATCTCTACCACTCCAATAGTCACTCTAAACCTAGTCCACTAAACTCAGCTCCCTCCCTGTAGGTCTCTTGAAAACTTCCATTTCCCTCCATCTCCACTGCCACCATCTTAGGATAATCTTTTCCCACCTCAACAACTTCAGCAGCTTCCTAGTAGCATGCCCACATCCAAATCTACGCTGCACACGAAAGCCTCTGTGTGCTGCGGTGGACAAGCAGTGGGGCAAGACTACAGGGCGATTCTGAGAGGCTCAAACCCTACCTGGGCCATGTGACCCTGGGCTGGTTAACTTCTTTGTGCCTCTCTTTCCTCAAAAGCAGTATGAGAATGAAAACAGTATTTATCTTAGACACAGCTGTGAAGATACTAAGTTTATATTTGCAAAGGTCTTTAAAAGTTTCTGGCACATGGTAAGCACACTGTAATTGCTTTTTATTATTTTCAAATCATAATCTGATCATGTTACTTCACCCACAGTGGGTTCTTGTTCCTGGGATAAGTATCAATAATCTGAGCACAGCCTCCATGGGTAGTCCGGTTTCTGCCATCCCGACAGCCTCAGTCAATGCTGCTTTCCCCCTTGGTCTCTCTGCTTCTGCCACACAGGCCTCCTGTGAATTACGTAAAAGCATGTTCCTCCCTTCTACCACAGGGCCTTTGCACAGGAGTATCCTCCTCCTAGAATGTGCTCTCTGATCTGACTCCACTCACCTAGCCTGCCTCTTCAAATTTAGTGAACCACTCACTCAACACTTCATGCTTTATCCTAGAGGACCCCTTCTACTACCTTTAGGATGCTCTCTTCTCTACCCAGATCTTTCCTTTTTTGCACACTCATCCCAACTGCAATTCTACATTCAACTTTCTAATCCCATAACTGGACATGAAATTGTTCATTCATTGTCTCAACAAACAACTGTGACTTTCTGGATCACTGTTTCATGAATGAGCTGAGTTGATGTCTGAACAGTGACTGAATCAATGAGTAGGCATGCTGAGCTTGCATCTCAGTCTGGAGGTCTGCATTAGAGCAGTTGCTGATCAAAGATGCAATGCCTGTAACTTTATGGGACTCCCAAGTGCCCTGAGCCTGGCTGTAAAGATGTCAGGGCCTGGAGGCAGCTGTCTTGTACTGTATCCCAGGACTTCTAGAATGCTTTCTTTCCTTCCATCTCAAAAAACTCTTCCATGTTCAGTCAAACCAACTTCTCCAAGCCTAAAGAATATGGAAGGGGCATTTATTCCTTGTATATGGCAGGAACAGGGGGCTGTTTTCACTAGTCCTAAGACTGAGGCTGACTCTGGGAACATCAGCTTCGCATCTTTCTGGGACTGTCACAGCAGCAGTCATTAGTATTCAAGGGTCATTTAAAAACCAACTATTTTTATAAAACCACAGAATGACAGTTTTGTTTTAATATTTTGACTGTAGCATCAAGCATTCTGCTTCTTTTTCCAAAATTACTTACTATGGGAAATGTAAACATTTTTAAACAATGTTTTCTCAAATCATCATAACAAATCTCACACCTATGACTACAGCACCGTGATCTTCCCCACTGCACTGGTCTAGATTTGGCCAGAAACAGAATTCACCACAGACAGGTCCAGTGCGGAGACTTCAATGAAAGGACTACAGAGGAGAGGTGGTCAAGGTTAATAAAACAAATGTGCCGAGGCACCCCGGAATGGCAACAAGGGGGTGGCTATTACTGCACCTTGGGCTGAAGGGGCAACAGGAAATATGAGTTAATCCCAGTGCCAATGGGGATTATGGATAGGGTGCTGCTAAGAGGAGCTATAGTCATAGGGAGAAGTCCCTACTGCCAGAGATGTGGCCCCAGTGCCAGAAGGGACAGGGAGGAAATTCTCTAGTCTTTTTCTCTTCCCACCCTTCATTGGGCTTCCCAGGTAGTGCTAGTGGTAAATAACCCACGTGCCAATTCAGGAGACACAAGAGACATGGGTTTCATTCCTGGTTCAGGAAGATTTCCTGGAGGAGGGCATGGCGACCCTTTCCAGCATAAGAGTCTGACATGAATGAAGCAACTTGTCATGCATGCACCCTCCCATCTCCTGCAGTGCCTCCTTCAGGCCCTGGACCCACCAGAAGTCAGCCAGCAAAGGAGCCCCTGCAATGCATCCTACAGGGGCAGCATTCCAGGGCACAGTCTCCCCTCCCAAAGAATGGCAGGTGGAGGGCAGAGCAGAGAATAAACCACTGGACCTACCATACTGCCTTAGAATAAAGCCTTAGAAATGCACTGAAGGGAACTTTTTCAAGAAAACATCCAGAGATAGAGGCAAGAAGAGAAAGAAGCACCAAGCTCAGGGCTCATAAACTGAACACCTAAACACCATTTTCAAAACAGAACAGAAAGACAATTAACTTTGATCATAACGCACGTGGGTACAAGCTGCAGTGTGCTCTGCAAGTCTCTCCAAGGAAGTGAAGGCTTGGGTGTGAGTAATACCAGATTCTCAAGGAAGTTGGCCAAAGCCTCCTGCAGGTTCAAATTAACATCCCAGGGATACTGGCTTAACCCAAAGATCAAGTCAAACGCTGCATTTTAATTTTCACAATCCGTTGGCTCCCAAATTCCGTGACTGGAAAACAAAAGACTTTGGCTGTTCTTGACTGGCAACTTGGCTTCAGGCTCTAGCTCTCAATTGCTTTGCTCCTGAGAAACTGAGCAGCTTCCCCTCAAGTCTCATTCTTCAGGCAAGATTGCCAGAGCCAGCCCCCTCTCTGCCCTCCAACATGCATGTGTGTCACACACACACACACACACACTCTTTCCCAGGTCTGCCTCCTGCTCAATAGTTAAAATTAGAATCTAGCAAGGGAATCATTATGTTAACAAAATACAGAAAATATTTTGATACCTCTCACTTTGTAGGGCACCAGAATAGGAGTAGGGAAAGGAGAGGAAAGAAAGGGAAAGGAGAGGAAAGAAAGGAGAGAGGAACATGAGAAAAAGGAAAGAAGAAGAAAGAGGAGGTTGGGTTGAAAAGAAAGCGAGAGTGGAAAAGGTGGGGACAGGAGGGAGAGACCACTAGCAAGAGACAGAGCATAATTTCCATCAGAATTCATGTCTTCCTTCCACAGACTTTCATTAAGTGCTTTCCAGGGACAAAGAACATCCAAAACCTTCCACACCTCCACTCTCTGCTTCATCCTGGAGGTCTTCAGTGACTTGGGAGCCTTTGTCATGATGCCCTCTGTCACTGGGCTGCAGTTATTGATGTTTCCCCTCTACCTCCTCAGGGCTGAGGCATCCCACAATAATAACTACAGTTTATTTTACTTTTGCAAAGAAGATGATACAGGGAGACAGAAAAACCTTCAAGCTGAGGTTTCCCCCAAGTCCTGCCCTCTCTCTTCTGGGAAAGAGCTGGCATCTGGACCACAGTCTGTCCCATTGGTGCCACAGCTCTGGAATACATTCTCCCACTTTGGCAGTGGCCTTATTTTACTTCTATCCCTTTTGCTCTAAATAATCATCGCAAGAAATGGTTCCTAGGAAAAGACCTAACTACCTAATGGGTTGTGATCAAAGAAGGAACAAGTGGAAAAGGATGAACAAGGGGAGAGAGAGAGAGTAAAGAGGGCATCAGTTTAGAGGCCTGGCTGGAAGACTGGCCAATCCCATACCCTTCATTTATAGTTGGACAAAGTGAGGACCAGAGAGATCCAGAAGTTACAGAATGATGGAACACTGGAGCTGGAGGGACTGCATGGTCCACTGAGCAATAGGCATCGAAGGATTAGGTCTTTTGTATCTTAGCCAGGATTTATATCTTACAGGGAGCACAGTCTCTTAGGAATTTAGATCTGAGACTTGCGCCAATTTCTCTGGAGTCTATAGTCCCAAGAAAGCAATCCAGAATCAAGTCAGAGTTGCACAAAACATAGGAAGAACCCAGACCATCAAGCCCTCTGGGCCAAAATCATGATGTTGAATGGGGAAAACACATGTCCCCTTTGAAAATAAGTCAAGCTAAATCAGAGATGAGAACCTATTAAGTTTTCTCTCTTCTCTCATTTAAAAAACACCAATTTAAAAAAGGGAGGCAAGTAACGAGTTGCTCAGCCCTAGCACTCCTGGCATTTGGAGCTGGATCATTCTTTGCTGTTCAGTTCAGTCACTCAGTCGTGTCCGACCCTTTGTGACCCCATGGACTGCAGCATGCCAGGCTCCCCTGTTCATCACCAACTTGGAGCTTGCTCAAACTAATGTCCATTAAGTCAGTGATGACATCAAACCATCTCATCCTCGGTCATCCCTTTCTCCTTGTGCCTTCAATCTTGCCCAGCATCAGGGTATTTTCCAATGTGTCAGTTCTTCACATCAGGGGGCCAAAGTACTGGAGTTTCAGCTTCAGCATCAGTCCTTCCAATGAACACTCAGGACTGATTTCCTTTAGGACTGACTGCTTTGATCTCCTTGCAGTCCAAGGGACTCTCAAGAGTTTTCTCCAACACCACAGTTCAAAAGCATCAATTCTTTGGCATTCAGCTGGAAAAAACATAGCTTTTTAGTGGAGAGTTCTGACAAAATATGGTCCTCTGGAGAAAGGAATGGCAAACCACTTCAGCATTCTTGCCTTGAGAAGAACCCCATGAAAAGTATGAAAAGGCAAAAAGATATGACACTGAAAGATGAACTATCCAGGTGGGTAGGTGCCCAATATGCTACTGGAGATCAGTGGAGAACTCCAGAAAGAATGAAGAGACAGAGCCAAAGCATAACAATGCTCAGTTGTGGATGTGACTGGTGATGGAAATAAAGTCCGATGCTGTAAAGAGCAGTATTGCATTGGAACCTGAAATGTTAGGTCCATGAGTTAAGGTAAATTGGAAGTGGTTGAAAAGGAGAGCAAGAGTGAACATAAACATTTTAGGAATCAATGAACTAAAATGGACAGGAATGGGTGAATTTAACTCAAATGACCATTATATCTACTACTGTGGGCAAGAATCCCTTAGAAGAAATAGAGAAGCCCTCACAGTCAACAAGAGTCAGTAATGCAATACTTAGATGCAATCTTAAAAACTACAGAATGATCTCTGTTTATTTCCAAGGCACACCATTCAATAACACAGTAATCCAAATACATGCTCCAAACACTAATGTTGAAGAAGCTGAAGTTGAACGGTTCTCTGAAGACCTACAAGACCTTCTAGAACTAACACCCAAAAAAGATGTCCTTTTCATTACAGGGGACTGGAATGCAAAAGTAGGAAGTCAAGAGATACCTGAAATAACAGGTAAATTTGGCCTTGGAGTACAGAATGAAGCATGGCAAAGGCTAATAGAGTTTTGCCAAGAGAACACACTGGTCATAGCATACACCCTTTTCCAACAACACAAGAGAAGACTTTACACATGGACATCACCAGATGGTCAATACTTAAATCAGATTGATTATATTCTTTGCAGCCAAAAATGGAGAAGCTCTATGGGAGCTGACTGTGGCTCAGATCATGAACTCCTTATTGCCAAATTCAGACTTAAATTGAAGAAAGCAGGGAAAACCACTACACCATTCAGGTATGACCTAAATCAAATCCCTTACGATTATACAGTGGAAGTGACAAATAGATTCAAGGGATTAGATCTGATAGAGTGCCTGAAGAAATATGGATGGAGGTTCATGACATTGTACAGGAGGCAGGGATCAAGACCATCCCCAAGAAAAATAAATGCAATATGACAAAATGGTTGACTGAGGAGGCCTTACAAATAGCTGAGAAAAGTAGAGAAACTAAAGCAAAGAAGAAAAAAAATTACACCCATTTGAATGCAGAGTTCCAAAAAATAGCAAGGAGAGGTAAGAAAGCCTTCCTCAATAATCAATGCAAAGAAATAGAGGAAAACAATAGAATGGGAAAGACTAGAGATCTCTTCAAGAAAATTAGAGATACCAAGGGAACATGTCATGCAAAGATGGGCACAATAAAGGACAGAAATGGTATGGACCTAATGGAAGCAGAAGATGTTAAGAAGAGGTGGCAAGAATATACAGAAGAACTATACAAAAAAGATCTTTATGACCCAGATAATCACAATGGTGTGATCACTCACCTAGAGCCAGACATCCTGGAATGCTAAGTCAAGTGGGCCTTAGGAAGCATCACTATGAACAAAGCTGGTGGAGGTGATGAAATTCCAGTGGAGCTATTTCAAATCCTAAAAGATGATGCTGTGAAAGTGCTGCACTCAATATGCCAGGAAAGTTGGAAAACTCAGCAGTAGCCCCAGGACTGGAAAAGGTCAGTTTTCATTCCAATCCCAAAGAAAGGCAATGCCAAAGCATGTTCAAACTACTACACAATTGCACTCATCTCACACACTAGTAAAGTAATGCTCAAAATTCTCCAAGCCAGGGTTCAACAGTACATGAACCGTGACCTCCCAGATATTCAAGCTGGATTTAGAAAAGGCAGAGGAACCAGAGATCAAATTGCCAACATCTGTTGGATCATCTAAAAAGCAAGAGAATTCCTGAAAAAACATCTACTTCTTTACTGTTAGGCTATCCTGTGCATTGTAGGATGCTTAGTGGCGTCACTGGTCTTTACACACTATCTGCCAGTAGCATCTTCCCTTGAATTGTGACAACAATATGTCCCTGAAGGGCAAAATTATGGCCAGGGTGAGAACTACTGCTTGAGAGAATCAAGAGCTATCAACCTGGTTATCTGAGTCCAGAGCCTTATTTATGGTTGGAGGGTCAGGCTGGCCTTGGCTCTCTCAGTTACACTTGGCAGATTCAGGATGTGAACTTAAGTCTAAGAGCCTTGCTCACTGCCCCAGAGAATTATCATTTCAGGACCTGGTCTGTGACCCTGCTTGTAGTGCCCACCCCTTGGCTTCTCTTCCTGGTATATAGCTGCCCCACCCCTTGCCTCCTGGGGCTTAAGCTGCCAGTATCCCCCACATCCTTAGATCAAACACTTAACAAAATTTCTCCAAAAGGAAGCTGCTTTTGGATTGAAAGAAGGACCACAACTGTCCCCTTTGACTTGCCACACTTTAGGAGGTTGGAAGGCCTGTATGATTCTCTTTCCTGTAGAGCTACTGCTGTGCGGATGGAGATAACATGAAGTGTGGTGCTTGGAATGCTTTCAACTCTACAAATTCATGAGCATTTAGATTATTTAACTGCTGATTATGATTATTTAAGCTGAAAGATTATACTGCTGTAGCTCTGAAAATGTTTGTATTTCCACTAAAAACCAAGGGACCCATTTGACTGACATTTTTCACTATTAAAACTATACATCTAGTGCATGTTTTTGGCCAGAAGACAGTGTCTCCTCTATTTTGTTTTATGATAAGGAAGCTGAGTTCAAAGGCCTCTTCCAACTAGCTCTCTTCCTGCCCCCTCCTTCCCACCATCAACCTGGCTTGCTCTCCTGCTTCCCTAATGCAAAGTGGAAGAAGAACCTGTGTGTCTGCTGCCATCCACTATTTAATCAAAACTGGATCCCAGCATCACCAAATAAAATTCTTATGATGACAACCTGTTCTTCACTAGGAGAAAGTGTGATACAAACTGTCAGTGGTTAAGACCATAGCCTGTAGTGTGAAACAGACTTGTATTTGAGTTCCCGGTGTCTGAGCCTCAGTTCCTACATTTACACACTGGGGGTCATAAGACTCCCCATCTCAAAGGAGGTGGCAGTCATATGCAGGTGAAGTAAATAGCCCCTGCCTGACATGTAATAAGCACTTAAGAACTGTTCACTGGTAATGTTAATCTCATTATCCAAAGTCTGCATGAACTGAATAGTATATATGCCTGAGCTAATTAAGCCTTTGAAAGCATTTTAATCAAAGATAGTACATTCCTTAGGGCAAGGAGAGTGAAGGGGTCTTGATTCTACCTGACACACAATTTAACTACTGATTCTTTCTCTGTGATGATTTGTGAAACACATCTCTGCTTGGCTCATGCATTTCATATCTAAAGAATTTTATGAAAAATAAATGCAATGTACACAAGTACAGGATAGGTTCTGTACTTGTGGTCCTATTGAGAGGACAGTGTCCTAGATCAAGCAGTCCTTTTGGCTTTTGGCAAAAGTTTTTGCATTTCAAATAGAGTTCCTTAAGAGAAGAAACAAGATTCCAGCATCTCCTAAATATTCTTCAAGTTCCAGATAACTCATTTAGCAGAATGACTGATAGAATTACACACTGAAAGAAACTGTGGAGATCACCCTTCCACACCTCCCTGGGATGGGGATTCTCTCTATAGCACCCCTTCCCCCAGGATTTGCTGACATATCTTGGAAACCACCCAAAAGAGCATAGAGTTCTGACTGCTACAAAGCACTGTAGGAAGGCCTTCGTCTTCTTAAAGAATAACTGTGCTCAGGCACAATCATCTCAAGCAGCATAAATCAAGTCCATTTCTTTCCTCTCATGTCACCCCTTTAATAGTTTGAGGGAGAATATGTCTCTGGGTCTTCTCTAGCCTAACACCCCTCACCCATCATCTATTCCAATCATGAACATATTTTTCAGGTACCTCCCAATATGTTCACTCAACACACGGCTCTCCCATAGTTTACCAATGCTGATACCCAGAAATGAACTCAAATACTTACTGGACACATACACACAAGTAAATGTCTGAGAGGAATGCTATCACTAAAAATGTAGTTGCACCAGAAAATTACTAGAGCTAATCAATGAATACAGTAAAGTTGCAGGATATAAAATCAACACACAGAAATCCCTTGCATTCCTATACACTAATAA
>SJXQ01007625.1:40370-222576 GCA_006408695.1 Aepyceros melampus
GTTGATTTTTTTCTTCCATTCTTTGCTCATTTCAGCAAAGACGGCTAGTTGCCCCTAATATCTCTCCACTTCTTTCCTTCCTTGGTAGCAGACTCCCTGAAAGTTAGCTGGACATACAGCCACCCAGCTGAAGTCCAGATTTTTCTGCTTTCTTGTATCTAAATGTGACCACACTGATCAGTGTGCCTCTTCCCCAGTCTGGTTCTTGCACCTACTTAGAATGGAGAGATCTTTGTCCTTTGTGTCCACTTAGAACAGTGATTAGGTGAGTGCCTCTGGTTTAGAGCAGTCTTTGCAAGCAATGGATACCCAACAACTATTTATCAAATAAACTGTTAAATGACTCAGATGTCAGTGGATGGTATGGGCAGCTTAAATGGCAGGGAGGTTCCCTTCTCCTGTCTGATGGCAGGAATGTGGATGGAATGGTTGGAACTGAGGCAAAAACCTTGCATCATGAGGTGTAGAGAAAAACTTATGTGGAATCTCATGTGCAGAGAATAACAAAGCATCAAGGCAGAAGGAGTGCCAGTCCCTGGTTACTACGCTGCTTGCATGAACCTCTGGAATGTGCAGTTTTCGGTTCCTTGCATCAAGCTAATTAGACCATTCCACTATTCTAAAGTTATTTTCATTGTGGTTCAGTTTTATTTACCAACTTTATGTATATCAAATCTTTTCTCTTTCACTAAAGGCCCTAAATCACCAACTCCAGGGTTACAAGAGAGAAACAGAAATCCTGAGTGATGAACAACTGCCCATGTGACTCTCTGCAGCTCAAACCACAATCATTGCTGAATGAGTTCTTCTCTCTGCCACCTGTCTCCAATCACTACAGGTAACTTAGGAAGCTGAGAAAAGCTTCACTAGTATTTTAGCTGACTCAATTTACTTTTAGAACTAGCAGGAGACAAATAAGAACAGAGAGATTGGGATATTCTAGGACACATTAACATCAAGTGGAAGTCACTCAGTCATCTCTGACTCTTTGTGACCCCATGGACTGGAGCCCACCGGGCTCCTCTGTCCATGGATTTTCCAGGCTGGAGTGGGTTGCCATTCCCTTCTCCAGGGGATCTTCCTGACCCAGGAATCAAACCTGGGTCTCCTGCATTGCAGGCAGATTCTTTACATCTGAGCCACCAGGGAACCCCAGGACATATTACAATAGTATTTAATATATATTTTAAATTGAACATGCCAAAGTTTTTCTAAATAACCATGGCTTACAGAGAAAATTGCACTCTAGCCCCTTCTCACCCCCCACACAAAGAACTGTTCAAAGTGTGAGGCCAACTCGAATTTGAAGATGAGCTCAGGGTATACTAATTACAGTGGGTTTACCTAACATATGAGTATGTCATGCACCATGATACATATATGGCCTTTTGTGGCGTATAAATCAGTTTCTTACAAATGCATTATTTCATTCAATCCCCATAACTTCTCTTGCAACTGAGTTTATCAATTTTAAGTAACAGTTGCCTTCAAAACTCCTCTCCCAGGCTCCATTAATCCTGTCCAAATTGCCAGGCACTTAGGATTCCTTCCTAAAGAAATGTGATTTGTCTTTTCTCATGTTGGCATGAAGGAAAGAATAAATTGATTTTATCATTTTCTGCACCCTGCCTCTCCTTTGAAGGGTACTTACCTAATGAGTGGCTCTCTCAAAAGGGATCCTAGATCAAAGAGGCCAACAGGATAATGCCTTGGAATAAGCCTCTGTCTTACCTCACTGTAAACTTCCTAAAATAGCCCAGTGTATACAAAGGCTTCTGAGGCTATCTAGAGAAGATTCGAGAATGCAACAATACCCAGTAAATTAAGGTGGCTCTCACAATGTCATCATATGAGTTAAATTATAGATGTCCCTTTAAAGTCTTTACATTAAGTATGAGAAATCACCAAAGAAAGTCTGAACTACACACTTCACATTATGTAACTTTTAACCAGCTCTCAAACCGCTTATTCATTCAGTATTTAATACTAAATGGAACAGGTCAGTTAGCCTGCCTGTCTGCCTATTAAATTACTATGCTGGTTTAAATTGTCTGAGCAAAGCACACAGATAGATTTTAAGCACAGTATCTCATGGCCTTCAATTCCTTTTAGCTACAGATATCAAATTCACCTGCCACAAATTAAATAATCGAGCTTTGGTTACTGGAATGTAAGCTCATTAACTGGTATTAATAAAACCAAACATATAGAATGATGTTCTTAATATTATTTTAATAAAATCCCTTTTAAATAGAAGCAAATGTAAGAAAGACAAACCATTATGAAATGTTTTAGTAAGAGGTTTTAGATATTTTTTAAGTAAAATAATAATATTATACACAAGGGAAGGAGAATATTATGTTCTTCTGTGAAAATGTATGGTTGGGAACCATTAGTTCCTTCTAGTGTGGGAATAATGACTGGCAGTTGGAATACTAACCAATGAAGATTAAACTGGAAAAAATATTTATTCTGGGAGAAGAATCCTACATAAGAGAGAGTCAAAGACTCTCCTCTAGGCTCAGATCCTAGAAGGTTTCTCAGACTATAGGGAGTGACATGGCATTTCCCTCTTTACTCCCAGATAATCAGGAGGGTCCTTACCAATGGAAAGAGCTTTCTAAGTGGGATTCTAAACTTCTTTGGTTCCACAAGAAGCTACTTTATTCATCTAACTATTCATTTATTTATTTGTCCATTCATTTTGATCACTCATTTTACTAAAATGCAAATTTGATAAGGGCATGCATTTTTACTTGTCCACCTATAGCAGTGGACATTCATTCCTCAAATGCAGAATTTATAAAATATGGAAGTACAATTTAATTTTCTTTTAAAAAATGAGGATTTGTAAATGTATACACCAAAATGCCATCACTGTCTATCTCTGTATGGTAGGACCATAAGTGATTTTCTTTTTGAATGCCTACCATATGACAAGTTCTAAATATCCAATATTAAAAGGGCATTTCACTGTAAACAAATTAACCAACTCATTTAAAGAGAAGTCTTTAAATCAAGCAATATTTTTCTCACTTTAAATTCAGCCTCAATTTAAACTAAGAGGACAACTCCCTCCCTGCCAAGAAAAATGGCAGGGAAAAATTAAGGCCAGTGTTGCACAGGTCCCAAAATGATAAAACACAAAAGAAAACTCTGGTTAAAAATTAAACAGTTGGGTTAGGAGTGTAGCTATCAAAAGTCAGTGTGAGGGAGCCTTGTAATGATGGACAGTGCTACATCTTGACCATGGTGGTGGTTATACAAATGTATACGTGTGATAAAATCATATGTAACTAAATACATACACACACAAGTACATGTAAAACTGGAGAAATCTAAATAAAGTTGATAAGCTATATCAATATCAATTTTCTGGCATAATACTGTGCTGTAATTATGCCAGATGTTACCACTGAGGGAAACAAGTGAAGCGTACCAGAGAATCCTCTGTACTATTTCTTATAACTACATATTAATCTGCAACTATTTGAAAATAAGCTAACAAATTGACACAGCAGGATGCCTATCAAGATATTCTTTATATTAGCAAAATATTGGCACCAAGATAAGCCTCTGATAAAGGGAGAAATCCGTATGACAGTAGGTTGGATAATTAAAAATAATACAATTCAATGTTTGCTGCACAGAGCAGTGTTTACCATTCAGCAAGCAGAAGAAGGATTTACAAAATACGAAAGTACAATCTAATTTTGTTAAAAAAATAAAGAGCATTTGTAAAGGTAGACATCAAAATGCTATTAGTATCTATCTCTGCATGGTAGGATCATACGCAATTTTGTTTCTTTTTAATTTTGCTCTTTTTTTCTCCTTTTAGAATGCACAGTATTACCTGAACAGATATAAAATAAAAATGAATTTATGAAAAATAAAAGGCTGCCTGTCCTGTGTTCAGCTGAAATCTATGTAGCTCTGAAACAAAAACCAAGACAAGTGGTAATGCTAATTACATGGAAAGCTATTTCAGTTCCCTGTAAGGATGAAGGAGCTACCTTCAGGAGCCGTGGAACATGAACCGCCACCTTATGAGCCCATGGCTTCCAAGGCAAGTGGTCTTCACTAGCCCTGGTGAATTCCTTATTAGTGGACAGCAGTCTGGCTTATATAGGCTGGAAGGCTGCATACAGCTGTTTTCCAATACTATAACTCTGTGTCATTTAATTTTGCAACAAATTTAACAGACACCATCTCTCATTTCAAAATCCCCTTTTATATTTCAAAGTGCTTTTACATATGCTAGTTTATATTAATTTCAGTTCAGTATTTAAAAAAAAAAACAAAACCTGTTACTGTAACAATTCTATAGAGTAGGTAGGGCAGGTAATATCAACCTCCATGTCACCAAAGAAAAAACCAAGGCAACCAGAGAGTGACCTCCTTTAAGGTTATGGATGAGTTATGAGACCACATCTTGTTTCTCTTGATTCGTGGCCCGACCCCTCTTCCTAACACCATTTGGCTTTTCCCATGTACCAGGATTTCCCAGTCCTGGGTAGATATGCCTAAAGTTGCTTGCACACTTGCCTGTCAGTTGAATGAAAAACAACAATGGCACAAGGTGACAGGAAACGCAATGGCACATCCAGCTGACTGTTCACACTAACATTGACTCAGTTAATGCCCAATAACCAATACATCAACTCAACTCAATCAAGATTCACCAAACCATTTGGTTGACTAGAACACCTGAAGAGGCTGGTAAATCTAACTGGGGTTCTCAGTCAATTTAACTGCCCTGCACCTGTGTCCCCATAGTCCTGGGAAGAACCCTGTTAGTGGGGCTTCTGGGCCAGTTAAAGAGTGAATGAAGTTCATATTGGGCTTAATGAAGCAGAGCTTTGTTACTTTTACCAAAGGAATTAACAGAGGAATTTTCTATTTATTTTGCAGTGGCAGCAGATTAAGCACTTCGGCAATAATGTGGCAATTCACCCAAAGAGGTCTTAGTTAGGTGCTATCTGAAATCATGAAATTAAGTGGGAAAACATACACATGGAAAAGGTTTATATATTTTAGAAAAATAAACCCAAATTTTAGACAAATGATACTCTTCACAAAGTATACTAAACAAATGACATATTTTCATTGGCTGATAGCGCCATTTACACACATATTTCATTTTCCATGTGCCAAGCCCTCCTCTGAGTGCTTCTCTTCACAACCACCCCACGAAAGCCATTACAGAAGGAAACCATAGGGTCAGCAATGTTAAGGTCATTTTCCCCCAAGTCACACAACCACCAAGTGGAATGGGAAAACATACACATGGAAAAGGTTTATATATTTTAGAAAAATAAACCCAAATTTTAGACAAATGATACTCTTCACAAAGTATACTAAACAAATGACATATTTTCATTGGCTGATAGCGCCATTTACACACATATTTCATTTTCCATGTGCCAAGCCCTCCTCTGAGTGCTTCTCTTCACAACCACCCCACGAAAGCCATTACAGAAGGAAACCATAGGGTCAGCAATGTTAAGGTCATTTTCCCCCAAGTCACACAACCACCAAGTGGATGCAACAGGGTTTCAAGCCAGCTCTGACAACTCCCCAACCAGCATGCTTCACCATTACTTGTTCTCTGAAAACGCTGGAAGTATATGCTCTTTTTATAAACAGGAAATAATGAAAGTTTCCTTATAATGGCATAATAAATCACTCCAGGAGGTGTAGAGTTAACTTGGGAACAGCTGCAGAACAATGAGAGAAATTAGCCTGAATCTGACACATAGCAACACACAAGGAGGCAGAAGCTGGGTAAGTGAAAGAGAACGAATAAAGGCTGACAGAATCAATGTACTGCTATTATTAATAAATTACTGATCACATCAATAATGTCACAAATGCTTGAAATACGTTTCTTCCTAAGTACATAAAATCCAGTCTCCAGCATTCAATCTATTCATTCCATCAATGAGCAATTACTGAGCACCAGACATATGCAGGCACTGTTCTAGGCAGTATGATTTCTGCAGTGATTCAAACAGACAAAAGTTCTGGACTTGGGGGAGTTGACATAACTGCATGAAAAAATGAGGTAGTAGAAATGGAGTCTGAACAGATTTTGGGTTTAATCTGGCCAGATGTCTTTAAGCAAATTACTTGAAATCTTGCTGAGTCTCAGTTCCCTCACCTCTAAACTGAGGATAACAATATCTGTTTTTATTATATCATCTTTTATTAGGAAAAATGGGAGTTTATATGTGGAAAAAAACTACTTATTCTTTGGTCTAGGAGAAACTGAGGTAGTTGACAAGGAATAAAAGTTTTGTCCTCATTATTAAATCCTTCAAAATATTTCATTCCATATTTTCCATGATCTAAGCTTTCTGAGTTTAATACTAACCATGTGTAAGACTTGCAGGGTCAGGGTAAGGTTATTCTTCCATACCTAGCCACCAATTTCAAAGTCTATGTTACAGGCTTAAGATGCTATAATTCTGTACATTTCCCCTTATTTTGGAAGAAGGCTGGATTTAAATCATACTTTAGTGATTATTTCATTTAAAGACTTAGAGAGATGCTGCTGCTTGTCTAATTTTTCAGAAATAGATTCATAGCAATTGATTATCTCTAAAATCTTTGAGTAATTATCTTTACTATGTTCTTTCATGGTGATATTATTTCACTGTGAGAACGATATAAAAGCTAGGTGAAGGTGGGTGTGTCACAGGCCCACAGGAACAACCATTGCCCGACAAGCAGTCACACCTTATTGATTAAATCAAAGAAAGACATTTGTTCCAGTCTCCTCCCCTACCCAACCCCCCCACCCCCGTCCAGTCCTTACCTACCCAATGAGACAGGAGGGCAGGGGTATTTCCAAGCCTGTTTTTATCAGCCCAGCAAATCAGAGTCCTGCTTTCTAAACAAAGAGGTGCCAACCTTGAGACTATGAAAGCCAACACAAGCCAGGCATTGTACACAAGTGAAAAGAATATAATTAGCAAAGTTATAGTCACAATTAGGAAATACCTCCTCAGAAAAGTTTCCATTTAACCCTGAGCAGGACTTCAATTACCATTGTGCTTAACAAGGCCTCTGTCTCTTGGCCAGCTCAAACCTTTTCGACAGATCTAAGAATATTAGTGCCGTCCCAAAACACAGAGTCATAAAACCTTATGTTGGATTTTTTTTTTTCTTTTTTGAATAACAGATGTGAAAAATGTGTACATTGGGACATGGAAGCTGTAATTTGAGAAAATAAGAAGCATAGTCACAGAAACAACTGGTCAAGTGTTAGCTAAATGATTCTGTCTCCAAGCTCTTCCTCCTCTTCTTTAGCACTCCCTTTCTCATCCCTACAGAGAAGTTAGAAAAGAACGACTGAGAAAGCAAAAATGGGCACTCACTTCATCTCTAGGATCTCCTCCAGCTGCTTCCTCCTCTCTGTCCGGAGGTTGGCCAAGTGTGCTTCCTTCTCAGCCAGGGACTGCTGCGTGGAGGCAAGGCGAGCCTTGGTGGCATCCAGTTCCTGTCTGGTCTTCTCCAGTGCATTCATCAGTTCTTCTATCTGAAAAGCGCATGGGACGCAGTGTGTTATTTCTCCACCATTCAAGCACGAGGTGTACCTTGCGTTCTAACAACAGACACAAAGGAATTAAAGCCACTCTTGAGCTGGGCATTGTATCCCAGGGTCCATTCTTTCTTTGTCACTACTTTAAACATTTCAAACACAAGAAATGTCCAAATTTCTCCAAGGTCCTCATTCAATTGGATTATCCAATAACTTTTATAGAAACTACTTAATGTATTTATTAGAAGTGGAAGGTGAGTGGCTTGACCCAATTTCAACCTGTGTTTGGCAAAAATCTCAGATACTGCCTCACAGTTGGCTGAAGGCAACACTCAAATGCACTTTGCCCGGCACAATATACTTTTGTGTGTAGGCCCCAGAGCATTCTGACAGGAAGTTACTCTACGTGTTTCAAATTCATTCATGTTTTAGCCTATCAAAGCCTTGTTTGGCAAAAGCGATTTGATGGCCAAGGGGCCTCAGGGGCCCCCCTCTCACCTCACCTCCCTGTTTCACATTCAGGAAGCAAGGTTTGGCCAAAGGTAAACAGAATCCCAGCCACAAAAGGTTCAAGTTTGGTTTGCCCCTGAAGTTTGAGAGGGTCTAAACTTGAAATAAATGACATGTAACTTTTATAGGGTGCTAATACACCATAGAAATAAGCCAGACTATCAAATATCCAGGGTTTTCAGCCAGGTCCCAAAAAATTGGACCAGGGAGCCCCAAGGCAAGGCCTTATCCTTCCCAAACCACTGGAGACTTTTAAAAGCCAACACACAACAAAGAAGGCTGGTGTTTAATGGTTCTTTTCCAGAGCCTTCCGTGGAGCAAGCTGGTGAAATGCCATCCCTTGCACAGATACAGGCTGCATCCACCCTGAGGACTTAAAATCATGGTTTCAGGAAGTTTCTAGACTCCAGAGTTGATGTTTGGGTTTCTAAGTCACCCCTTCCAGCTGAACTTGGCAGAACGGGATCATCTATCACTAAAGTCAACAGAACGCCCTTCAAAACGTGTCAATGACATGTTAAGTTCCAATTCATAAAGACTTTCTACACAATTTCTGCAGTTTTACATGGAATTTATTCAGAATAAGCACGATAGTTCACATCCAAGGTAAATTACAGGCTTTTAAAGTTCAGAAAACCCTCCATTTTGCCCTGATAAAAAGAGGAAACTTGATGACCAGGTAATATAAATAAAAGCCAAAACCAAAAACAGTCTTAAAAGCAAGGAATATAGAGCATAACCTATGAAAGTCACAGAACTATACAGGAATAAACAGCATTATTTTTTAACACACAAAATTAAAATATTAAAAAGCAATCAAACTTTTTAGTTTCTCATATAAGTTCACAAAATATCATAAATATAACTAGAAGCCCTTCTACAAAACAATACTTGATGAGGCTGAAGCAGAAGTGTTTTTGTCTGTTTTATCCTATTTTTTATACATTCAATAGCAGTGTTGCTTTTTAAAAGATCAATATTATGGTCATTCCAAGCATCAGCTTAGATACAGTTTGCCTGATCCTCTACTTGGGATGGTCTGTGTCCTCATGACTCCCTTTCCTTTTGTAACTTTTAAAAAAAAATTCCAAATGTATTATTGATGTCCAAGAAGAGGAAGGTGTCCAGGATTCTCACCTGATGAATCTCTTATTAGTTGAGCTGGCCTGCTTGCAATCCACAGACACAGAATGCTACTTTGTGGGTTTCCAAGCTCTTAGTTCACCTGCCATGTGACTGTGTACGGCAGACACTAATGAGTTTTATATTAAACCAGCCTTAACAATTACACCTTAGATCACTGTCATTTCCAAGCAGAAGCATTTAAGAACTAGCAATCAACCACGACCTTCCCTTTTCCTGCCCATAATGACTTCAGAAGCATGTTTCAGATGATGTCTCCTTCAGCCTGAGTTCCTGAGTGATCACAATGAAGCTAAAGGCCAAATCATACCACATAAGCAAGGCAGCACCTTCATCATGTTACAACATGAGATGAGAGGCTGTTACCTCCAGTGTGACTTGGATTGTCTTGACTGATGAACTGTCACACTCCTTATCAAGTGTCTATAACACCTGCCTCCATCTCCCTACCACCAGGTCCCTCTCATTAAGAGGACTTACTTTATATTCTTGCTCTCCCAACACTTGCAGGCCACTGATACCCTCCTTCTTGCCATATATCTTTTCTTAATGTATAGTTTGCACAGCTGAATGGTTCCTCAACTTCTTCTCCTCACTGAAAGTAATATTTTAGCTGGCTATGTCTATGAAACTTGTGCCTTAAAAATGATCAGATTTGAAACATGTCTCTACAACTTACTATATGACTGACACAAGTTTCTTTATCTCTTTTGGCTTTGGGTTCTTTATCTGGAAACAGGAAATTATGTTGTTTATTCCTATTAGATGTTTGTGGGTATTACATGGGATGACATAGCCTCTATATCATTTATTCTTCTTCTAATTTATATCAATAAAATAACACTTTCCCTTAAAATAAGGTATACTCATATGGAATCCAAAAGACAGGAAAATTTTAAATTTTTTAAAATATAAGAATAATGACATTCTTTTTAGCTAAGATTACCCAAAATACCACCACATGGAGATAAACACTCTGAACATTTTGTTCTAATTCTCCATCTCTCTCTTACTCTTTTACATATTACATATAATTGAGATATATGTATAATTTTGTAAACTGTTTTAAATATATATATATATATATATATATATCATTAGAAAGTGCCCCTTCTTATTAGACAGCCTCTCTGAAACAGTGTAATGGGTGAGTGGGACTGTATCCATTCCCCATTCACCTATAAGCCAACCTTTCCCTTGGGTTCTCAGAAGCTCTCCTTAGATTGAGAAGTTACTTCCCCTGTTTCTTTTGCAAACTCTTCACCTTCCTGCATCCATAACTGGACCTTTCCCTTCATGACTCTGTCCCAGAGACATTTTCCTCATCCACGTGGCTTCTCAGAGGAGGACTGAGGTTTGTCTCCATAGCTCTCACCACTATTCTGATACTTAACCAAACTTTGTCTCCTTTTATTCACTTACCATCTTTCACATACACTGAGCCACTTGGTGATTCACAGTATCACTTTGAATTCAGGATGATCCATGCACACCTATCTAAACAAGATCCCTACCACCTACCCCAGCTCTCCACACCTGCCATTCCCTAACACATTGGTGGCACTTTAGTCCAGTGTCCTGAGCTTTTCTCAGTGACTCATGTTTAAGAACCACATTTGTGTCTTCCTTCTCTTTCCCCTTTGTTTTCTCTTCATCAGCAAGTCTATTTTGGAAACACTTCCTGAGACATCATCTTTTTCTATCACTACTTTTTATGCTTCCAGTTTGAATCCCTTCCCATCCCACATTTCTGACAAGATTGAAAATAAGTGTGTGTGTGTGTGTGTGTGTGTGCACGCGCGCGCGTGCGCGCGCACATGTGTTCCCAGCCTTTGTTCCTACCCCAACCCTAAATAAGAACTTGGCTCTGCCTGATCAGCTTCTTTGCTGTCAGAGTTCTCTCTCAGCCAGGACTGTGCCTCAGTTCAGTTCAGTTCAGTTGCTCAGTCGTGTCCAACTCTTTTCGACCCCATGAATCGCTGGATTTTAGGAAATAGGTAGTAGAGTGAACCAGCAAACCAAGAGCAAAGGGACAGTGCTTTGAAGGGGAGGCTATGACAGTCTACATGATAAAAAATAGGAGATAGGAGTGAGAGAGGAAAGAGGAGTGATGAGCCTGGAGACTGGGTACACAGAGGTTTGGTTTTGTTTTAAGGGCAGAATAAGATGACTGAGAAGGAAGAGAAAAAAGAAAGGGGGGAAAGTTGCTAGGTGTTATTCCTGGGGTCCCTTCAATGTTTTTCAAAGACACAGACTGAAGGTTAGACTGTCCTTTTGATTTTTTTCAGCTGTTTTGACTTTGTGTCTTTGGATGTGACTTTGAACTGGGTGAGCCAAGATGTCTCGTGGGATTTATTCTTACAACTTGCCTCCCTACTTCCAGGAAAATATGCCTAAACCATCAATATTTCATCAAAAGTTATCACTGGTCTGGTTCCAACATCTCAAGGGGCTCCTGATTACCCCAGTTGTGGTCTTAGAACTCTGTTCCCCAGACCACCATGAGTTCCAAAGAGGCATCTGAGGGCTGATAAACAGATCAGTAGAGTGGGAGGAGGGGTATGAATCAGCAGAGAGCTCCATCCCCCATCTCACACTCAAAAGGAGTTGTTCTACTTTGTCTTCTATACAGAATTTCACTTAAAATTTAATTTGAATTTTTTCAGTTTTAAATATTTTGAATATTTTATATAAAATATCTAAAAATAAGTATTTAATATATGTAAATATATAGTTATGTATTTATACATAATTAAAATATTTTAAATATGGAGAATGGTTAGAATCATGGATTAAGAAACCAGACTGCACTAATAACACATGCTTTACCATTTATTATAGAGCCTTGGGAAAGTGTCTGAGTTTCTTCATCTGTAACAATAGTATGTCTCACTAGAATTACTTCAGGTATTAAGTGAAGCAATGAAAGTAAAACTCTTAGCATGGGAACTGGCAAATATGAAAACACTTAGAACATGCTTAACAGAAGAGATAGCACAGCATAGTGATTACAAACAGAACTGAGGAGCTAGCCTACCCTTACTGTGTCCTTCTGAGTCAGTTATAAAAACTTTCTGAACCCAGCTTCCCTGTGATGTGAGAACTTAGCTAAAAGGAGTTTGGTGAAGATTCAATGAGTTAATGTGTATGATGCACTAAGAACAATGCCCAAGTACTTGGTGCCAGAGAAGCATCAGTTCTCACTAATGCAGGGCCAATTTAAGTATTCAACCCATTTTATGTTTGCTTATCACTGAATTCAAGATCTGTGCTTGCTGTCACCTATCTTCAGCAACAACAACAACAACAACACACACACACATGCACACACACCCCGGACTACCCTATAGTGCTGTGCTGTGCTAAGTCGCTTCCATTGTGGCCAATTCTTTGTGACCCTATGGACCATAGCCTGCCAGGCTCCCCTGTCAGGGGATTCTCCAGGCAAGAATACTGGAGTGGGTTGCTGTGCCCTCCTCCAGGGATCTTCCCGACTCAGGGATTGAGCCCACGTCTCTTAAGTCTCCTGCATTGGCAGGCAGGTTCTTTATCACTGGTGCCACCTGGCAGGCCCGGACTACCCTATAGTGACCCCTCCAATTACTGAAATTGCCTCCCCTTTAAGGCTCTGCCACAGAGCGCTGGCCTCCTTCATAGGTTCAGTGATATAAATCTGGAGCTCTGAAAACAGGCAGACCTGGATCAAGTTTGGGTTCCATCAATATGACCTCTGTGACCTTAGGACAATCTAAACTCACTGCTTCCTAAACTCTGCCACACATTTGAGCCCTTTAGAAATATTTTTTAAATCCTGATGCCATACTCCAACCAATTAAATGAAAACATCTGAGGGTAGGAGTCTGGCATTAGTACTTTATTAAAAAAGCAGGTGCTTCTGAAGTGATAGCAAAGTGCAACCTATACTGGGAAGCCTGGACATTACTGACCTTTCTTTCAGCCCGCAGGTCCTCCTCTATAAAATAGGGGGAGGAAACAGAAGTCACCACACAGGGCTGGCACATACACAAAGGGAGACAATACACCTCAAGCATCCAGCCCTTCTGTTGGACATCCTGCAAGTGTCCAGGGCACAATGGTTACTACTGTCCGAAGGCTGGGCTGTTGGTAGCATTACTTTCACCCAAGTGCCTTCGGTTGTTACCTTCTGCACCCGACTTTCTACCACCTCATCAAACACCATTTCACATTTCTGCACAACCCTTTCATGTGTGTGCTTTGTTGCTACAACTGGATTGTAATCCTCAGAGGGCACAGACCACGTCTCCATTCTCTCTGGAAGGTCCTTCCAGCCCCTGACATGGAACCAGTGTCCACACTCAATAAATACCTGAGGAATGAGAGGAAAGAGAGTGCAAAGATGTGATTCTGAAACACCTTCCTCTGACCCTCTTAGTGCAATGATGGATGAAGTGTAAGTCCGAACTTGATACTTTCCTACCCCATAAATCAATGGTCCCCTTGCCATCCTCACCAAACGCCCTTCAAGTTCTTGCTCTCTGTTTGCCTCAAGCACCTTCTCTTTGCTATGGAGACAAGAGGGCTTGTATACTTGGCCCCTGAATGGAGGGAACTCTATGCTCACGGCCACCTGGAAGCCATCAAGAGCACCCAGGAACCCGAGAGTTTCGAGATGGCCTGATAAAAAAGCTACCCCAGGCCTTGAGCTGGGGTAGAAGCAAGCAGCTTTTGATCCCGCTCTGCACTCCACTCACTCTGCTGGGACCTGGGAGACGTGCAGGCCTTCCACCACTGCACCACCTCGTCTCACTGGGTGTCTTCTGTGTGCAAGGGACTCTGCTAGACACAACACGCTCATCCTCAGAAGCTGTCTGGTTTGGCAGGCAACCCTGAATCAACAACTATTTAATTACAATAGTGATGAAAAAACAAACTAATATAGAAAAGTACTGAGTGATGAGCAAGAGTTAAAAGCCAATCTTGTCTTAGGCTTCGTGGCTGGTCTCCAAAAGCAGGTAGGTAAGTGAGAGTGGCCTGCTAAAAAGGAGGGAGAAAATACAAGCTGGGAAGCCCAGGCTGCAGGGCCCCATGGTCCTGTTCATTGGGAACTGCTACTGGAAGAATCACAATGATTACGAGCCAATAAATGCTTTTGAAAAATCCAGCAGGAGAGCAACCTGTGTGTCTCAATTCAACACAGCACTTGCTTATTTTGGAAGCGCATCTGTTGGTAATTCACCAGACAATAATATTTCCTGGGGGTGGGGGGTGGAGTTTAGAGAGGCTGTTTTATTCCTAAAAGGCCATCTTTGATGAAAAAGGAGAAATCACAGCAACTTCAGAAATCTTCTATAAACATTTAACATGTTCCAGTTAAAAAAATTTCCTAAAAGGTCCCCACATAGGGCAAGATTGGAATTCTGATGCTCTATCTAGAAAGCTAAGATTACATTTTAAAATATACATTGCTTTGGGATTACATATCTAAAATAATTAAAGGTTTCTTCAAATTAGATGACTTCTTGGTCTCACCAATTAAACAAAACAAAACAAAAATCCCTAACTGTTTGTGGGCCAGTTCTGATTTTATTAGTTATTCTATGTGGCAGATTACAAAAAGTCTCTTATAAAATGGTTAAGTTACCAGGACTATTCGGCTGTACTTGAATAATTCATAACTCTGTACACTTTAAGAATAGTGAAGCTATCAAATGAATTTCTAGAGTCTAATGCTTAAACACCCAGTTCTGGAGAAATGGTCGGAATTTTAAAGTGAATATTGGAGCTTTAAAACAATAAAATAAGAAACCTGTTTAAGACCTTAAATCATTAACATGTGTCGACTTAAACTTACACATACATTTGTGTTGTTTAACTAAATATTTGAAAACCAGATTCTCTCTCAGTTATCTGCCAAGAGCCCAACTGCCCGTTCTGTGTGTCTCTTCCTGACACGTGGCAACATCCAGTGCTTTTTAAGAGGCTCACTTGGCAGGAACTGATCTTCAAATATTTTGATAAAACAATTTTCCCCTTAAATTATATGTCAGCATTGATTTAGTGTCTATCTTGTGTTAATGATTTGGAATTTTTAGACAGCTTTTAAAACCATGTGTTGAAATTATCCGGCTCTTCTGCCGACCCCCTCACCAGCCATCCTAGTTTTCTGTCCTCACTGCGTCCCGAGTGCAAGAGGATGGTCGTTTTCAGTTTGCACCAGAACACAGAGCCAGTGAAATGCCCATATTCCAAGTTACAGCAAATCTGGAATGTGAATTGGTCCTGGGGGAATAGCTGGGACTTGGCCCAGCTCTGCCCTGGGTAGAGAGAAGGTCACGCTAAGATGAGGAGGTAAAGATAAACGCTGAAACCCTCTCTCCTCAACAGCAACAACTTCTGAGGCACTGATGCTGTGGGTTGAAGGATCTGTTAGAACAAGGACTATTAATCTTATTTTTCCAATTACTCTTATCTTATACTTCTATCTCCACCTCCCTCTCACCTCCCCACTGCTGCCTTAGAGTGACACCTTTTGGAAAAGGTTGAAACTGAAAATCCCCAGACTGTTTTCTGCTTGGACCTGGCTACCCTCAAGATTGCATTTGGGACTTGTTTTCTCCTTGCTGAAGTTTAAACTTCTCTCTGCTTAAACGTGTCACCTCTGATCCTTCAGTTGCAAACAAATACTCCATCAAGAGAGGCTGTTTGGGCTTCAGCTCTTTGATTTTGACAGCACTTTAAACTCCTCCTTTCCCCCTCCTTTCTCAAAGCTTATTAACAAAATCTCACTCCATGGTAAAGGATGGATGGAGAATAAATGTGTAAAATTACATCCATTCTGACTGAACAGATTCTGAGTCAGAGTACGGATGAGTTACAGTTTCCCTGGAAGGCCCCTGAGCACTCCTCATTTCAGGCTGAACTTGTTCAGGGGAATCTCCCTTAGAAAAGGCTGTGGATCTACTTCTGTGTATGTCTGGTGTAGCTACTTTTTGAGCAACAGGGAGACATTTTTACTTTATGTGTGCACAGTGCTGCAGCACAGGAAAGAGCCAGTCTTTTCCTTAAGAGTCTTAGGTTCTCAAGGAGCAGTGTGTGCATGCCAAGTCACTTCAGTCATGTCCGAATCTTTGTGACTCCATAGACTTAGCCCGCCAGGCTCCTCTATCCATGGAATTTTCCAGGCAAGAGTACTGGAGTGACTTGTCATGCCCTCCTCCAGGGGATCTTCCCAACCCAGGGATCGAACCCACATCTCTTATGTCCCCTGCTGTGCCAGGCGAGTTGTCTACCACTAGTGGACATGACTGACGAGACTTAGCAGCAGCAGAGCAGTGTCACCGGAGAAGCAGTACAAAGAGTAGCTAAGTGTGTGGACGCTGAAGCTGGGGGCTTAGGTCCCAATCAGGATCCAGGCATGTACTGACCCTGTAAAAAGTACTTGAGTTCCATGTACATCAGTTTCTTTCTCTGTAAAATGGGGGTGACAGTTGCACCTCCCAGAATCCTTGTGAAGAATACCTGACTTACAATAATTACACACTTGCCACACAGAAAGCACATTAGCATCAATAGTGATGTTAGTTTTAACACCAGCTGTTATTTTTCAGCCTATTAGAGCATGAGGAAGCAAGACAAAGGGTTGAATTTCCATGTTCTTACATTTTCAGAAAGACAACATTTTCCATCTTCAATGGAACAGTGAAATTTTTCACCCTGAAATCTATATCAAACCAAATTAATTACCTACAAAATATACTAAACTCCAATCACAATTATAAAGGAACTCATGAAGATATCAGAGCAGCATGGCCCCATAAAACTTTCTGTGATGATGGCAAGGCCCTAATTTGCACTTTCCAATACACATGCCATTAGTTACATGTGGCTATGAAAGTGAAGGTCACTCAGTCTTGTCCAACTCTTTGGAACTCCATGGACTATACAGTCCACGGAAATCTCCAGGCCAGAATACTAGAGTGGGTAGCCTTTCCCTTCTTTAGGGAATCCTCCCAACCCAGGGATCGACCCCAGGTCTCCTACATTGTAGGCAGATTCTTTACTCTCTGAGCCACCAGTGAAGCCCATATGAGGCTATAGAGCACTGGAAATATGACTGGTACAACTGAAGAACTGATTTTTTTGGTTTGTTTTTTAGTCTTAACTAATAAAAAAAATTAAATTTAACTATCCATATGTCTAGTGGCTAATGTATTAGAGAGAGTGAGAACATCTGAATTTTCCAACTTATTGTCAAATGGTGACATGTAAGAATTATTTCAATTTTTGTGGAAAGTTTATTTTTTGGAGCATATGAGAAAAATGTTTATTTGTCACACCACACTGCATGTTTTTCAAACCAGGGATTTAGTTTTCAAACCAGGGATTGAGCCCAAATTCTCTGCATTGGAAGTGCAGAGTCTTAACTACTAAGATTGCCAGGGAAGTGACCCCAGGTCTCCTACATTGTAGGCAGATTCTTTACTCTCTGAGTCACCAGTGAAGCCCACATGAGGCTACAGAGCACTGGAAATATGACTGGTACAACTGAAGAACTGATTTTTTTGGTTTGTTTTTTAGTCTTAACTAATAAAAAAAAATTAAATTTAACTATCCATATGTCTAGTGGCTAATGTATTAGAGAGAGTGAGAACATCTGAATTTTCCAACTTATTGTCAAATGGTGACATGTAAGAATTATTTCAATTTTTGTGGAAAGTTTATTTTTTGGAGCATATGAGAAAAATGTTTATTTGTCACACCACACTGCATGTTTTTCAAACCAGGGATTTAGTTTTCAAACCAGGGATTGAGCCCAAATTCTCTGCATTGGAAGTGCAGAGTCTTAACTACTAAGATTGCCAGGGAAGTGACCCCTAAAACTCTTAAATTCCTTTAAATTCTGCACAACTCAAGAATTAGCATTTGACCCAGTGACTTCACTCTAGAATTTATTCTAAAGATATAATAAATGTGTTCATCACATTGTTGCTTATAAAACTCAGAATAAAAATTATGCATATATGTATATACATATATATGTTCATATATATATAGAAACATATATAAACATAAGTACTTGTACAAACATACACATACATACCCTCACCTTCCAAAGAAATTAAATAAATTGTGTGTCTGTGTGTGTGTATAGGTGTTACAAAGAAATCAGATAATACATTGCAGGCATCAGTTGTTGAGATGTTGGTCATAGGTTAAACACTAAGTAGAAACATTTAACAGAGAAGAAAGATGTTAATGAAACCTGAGAAAAGCAGGTTAGTAAATGATAAACATAATACCATCCCAATCATATGTGGGTTTCTAAATGAATATTCATAGGAAAAAAGAAGGAACGGCATCAAAATATACATGACATGATTGTTCCTGAGGTTAGATTCAGGTAATCTATAATATTCTTTGTACTTTTTGATACAACTATGAATCATTAATGTAAAAAGAGTGTAAGTTTTAAAAACTGCAACCATATTTATGAAACAGAAACAGAGTCACAGACACAGAGAACAGACTTGTGGTTGCTAAGGGGGAGACGAAGTGGGAAAGTGAAGTACTGGGAGTTTGGGATTAGCAGATGCAAACAATTATATGTAGGATGGATAAACAACAAGGTCCTTCTGTATAGCACAGAAAACTATATTCAGTATCTTGTGATAAATCATAATGGAAAAGAATATAAAAAAGGATATATATATATACACACACACATACATATATGTATAACTGAATCACTACTACACATTAGAAATTAGCATAACATTGTAAATCAACTACACTTCTTCAATAAAGTTTTTTAAATTTAAATTGCATCAAAAGAAGGTCTCAGTAGAAAGTACTTCTGCTCCCATGGAAAAATTAGTTGCTGGGAGAGCATCACCTCCAAAGGATAGTAATAAAGCAGGGAGGGGCCCTCTGGTGGCAGTTATGGCGGCAACTACTGTTAACCAAAAGGACCTTAAGACAGGCCACACTTCCTAGCATGGTTTCTTTGCCCTTGACAGTCACTTAGATTTATGCTGATTATAATCCAGGTTCACCAGGGAGTGCCTGAGTGTTAGTGACTCCACAGCTGTCATCAGTCATTCTTGGCACCTCTACCCTGCCCCACAGTGTGCCTGAATGTTGCTCATTTCAACTTGCTCCCTCATAAAGTTCCTGTGGGTTTTGAAGCCCAGTTTGGTGGCTTGCTTATCTAGCATTTTCTACTTTTATTATTGTTATTATTGATTCTGAAGCACTCAAAATGAGTTGGCAGGCCCTACAAAATCAGAAGCATTTGTCCATGTCCCTTGACTACTTCTATATTAGCAAGGTCTACCCATTCCCATTCTACAAATCAGGGCAGTATTTTCAAATAGACTTCTTTCTTATGATGTATGGATCAGTTGAGTCAATTCCAAGGGGAAAAATGAAAAAAGGAGGCTTCTTTTATTCTGAGTCCTCCTACTGGAGTAGCTCTGCAGGAGATACCTGTTGATGATGGCAGATTTCAATCAGGCCAAATCAGGCCTGACCCCAAGCCCTTTCCTGGTCCCCTCAGAATCCCAGCATCACAGTTCTATCTACCTTGAGCAATAGGTAGTGTCCTCCCTGTATGCTACTTTAGGCTATAAATACACAGAGTCAAAGGCATCCTTGAATGGGTCCACTGGGGCATCTTCACAAACACACAGTAGATGGCCAATGGAGAATTGTGGGTGGGATGCAGACAGGAAGAAAAGAAAAGAAGCTACACTGAAGAGAGGTAATCATTACCTCTGATTAAAATAATGAGGTATCCTAAATCCCATTTGATCCTCACTTACTCGCAAAGAAGCATATCACTGAAATGATGGAAAACTCCAACTCAAAAAGAGTAAAGGACTTACCCAATAATTGCAGATGGCTTACTCTTTACCCGGATTTTAGTCTGATTGTTGAATACAAACGTAATGGGATAATTGTTGGAGGAATTACATGTACTGAGAGATCTAGGAGGACACTCTGGGCCATGAGCTCCTCAACAGCAAGGAAAGACCATGGCTCATTCTCCTCAGTATGCCCAGGCCTGAACATAATATCTAACATAAAACCAGTAGCCACAAATTATGGATAAACACAAATCAGTAAATAAACCTTGGAATAATCCCTCCTAGCTCATTGGAGTAGAATATTCACTATGTGCTTTGATTCCAACACTTTTCCAAATTATTTAAGATATGTTGGTATTATGTTTCTATGATGATATAACAAATGACCACAAACTTGGCAGTTCACAGCTCTGTAGGCTAGAAGTCCAAGCAGGAATCATAGTGTTACAAGGTTCTCCAACCAGAGTCTCACAAGGTTCAAATCAAGATACTTTCATGGTGAATTCTCATTTGGAGCCCAGGATCATCTTTTAAGCTCATGTGGCTAGAGGAGAATTCAGTTCCTTATAGGTGTTATAGATCTGAGGTCCCCATGCCCTTAAAACTCCTAGCTTCTATAGACAACTTGATTACTTGCCACATGGCCCACTCAAAAGTTTAAAGCCACAGTCCCAATGCCTATGAGAGTCTGTCCCATAATCACATGAGTGACATCTCATCCTACCCACAGTCCTAGGGATTATACAGGGTA
This sequence comes from Aepyceros melampus, assembly GCA_006408695.1. Taxonomy (NCBI): domain Eukaryota; kingdom Metazoa; phylum Chordata; class Mammalia; order Artiodactyla; family Bovidae; genus Aepyceros; species Aepyceros melampus. The sequence continues at coordinate 61,165 of SJXQ01007625.1, forward strand.
TGTTCTTCAGAGAGGGGAAACTTTGAGATCATCTTACAATTATGCCAACAATAGCTTTCTTTACATTACTGATCCTAAAAGAAAATGGACATGAAAATAAAATATTTTCCACTGTTTAGTTTCCCTTTTTTAAAGATACAAAACTGCACCTCAAAATGTGCACACCAAATACAGTGGAATTTCATTAACTTGATAAAAAGCACTTAACTGAAAAATCTATAGCTACAGCAAAAACTTGAATGCTTTCTAAGATCAGAAGCAAGGCAAGAATATCTGCTTTCCCCCCTATTAATCAGCATAATATGTGAAATTCCAGATGCTGCAATAAGGCAAGAAATAAATAAAAAACACAAAAATTCCATAGGAAGTATTAAAACCCCCCTATTTACAGATGACATAACTGTTTAATCTACAAAAAACACCTAGAACTAATAAATGTGTTTAGCAAGGTTGCAAGATATAAGATCAATACACGGATGGAAAAAGATATTTCAGGCAAATAGAGAGCAAAAGAAAGCAGGAGTGGCAATACTCATATCCGATAAAATAGACTTTAAAACAAAGGCTGTGAAAAGAGACAAAGAAGGCCACTACATAATGATTAAAGGATCAATCCAAGAAGAAGATATAACAATTATAAATATATATACACCCAACATAGGAGCACCGCAATATGTCAGACAAATGCTAACAACTATGAAAGGGGAAATTAACAATAACACAATAATAGTGGGAGACTTTAATACCCCACTCACATATATGGACAGATCAACTAAACAGAAAATTAACAAAGAAACACAAACGTTAAATGATACAATAGACCAATTAGACCTAATTGATATCTAACCTCTTAGCACTGCTTTTATAGTGTCCCACAGGTTTTGGGTTGTTGTGTTTTCATTTTCATTTGTTTCTATGCATATTTGATTTCATTTTTGATTTCTTCTGTGATTTGTTGATTATTCAGAAGTGTGTTGTTCAGCCTCCATAACACAATAATAGTGGGAGACTTTAATACCCAACTCACATATATGGACAGATCAACTAAACAGAAAATTAACTAAGAAACACAAACTTTAAATGATACAATAGACCAGTTAGACCTAATTGATAGCTATAGAACATTTCACCCCAAAACAATGAATTTCACCTTTTCTCAAGTGCTCATAGAATCTTCTCCAAGATAGATCACATTCTGGGCCATAAAGCTAACCTTGATAAATTCAAAAAAATTGAAATCATTCCAAGCATCTTTTCTGACCATAATGCATTAAGATTAGATCTCAATTACAGGAGAAAAACTATTAAAAATTCCAACATATGATTTTATTCTTTGTATGTTTAATAGTGTGGTTTTGTTATTTTCCATAGCAAAATCTCAAAAGTGCTTTGGGTGTCAGGCTCAGAGGTTAAAGCGTCTGCCTGGAATGCAGGAGACCCGGGTTCAATCCCTGGGTCGGGAAGATCCCCTTGGGAAGGAAATGGCAACACACTCCAGTACTCTTGCCTGGAGAATCCCATGGAGGGAGGAGCCTGATAGGCTACAGTCCATGGGGTGGCAAAGAGTCAGATGTGACTGAGCGACTTCACTTTCACTTTCACAAAATGGTATAAGTCATACTCAATGCATTAGAATGGATATATTTATTTTTGAAAACTTTTTCCTAGGCAAAAAACAGAAATACTTATTTCTAAACCTTTATGATATATAAGAAGAAAGCCATTGACATGTGAAGTTGCTTCTCATTGTTTCATTGTGAGGAAGTGTTCAGAGATCATTGTGAGCTCATTCGGATAAGTTATAAGGGAAAGGATTGAAAACCATCATGATTTTTGGTCAGTTTTGAACTAGAAGTTAAAACTTGCATATTTTTTTTTTAATGACACTTAGATCTGCTGCCATCATAACTAAGCATTTCACATAATACAGTGGGTATATAAAAAAACAGCAACAACAGACAGACAAATAGAATACTTTACATCTTGAGATAAACCAAAAATAACAGGGTCACTTGATTAATTCAGGTAATCACTAAACTTTCATTACCTTGGGGACCTGAATTAATCAAGTGACCCTGTTATTTTTGGTTTATCTCAAGGTGTAAAGTCTTCTATTTGTTTGTCTGTTGTTGCTGTAGTACATATACACAATGGAGTATTACTCAGCTATTAAAAAGAATACATTTGAATCAGTTCTAATGAGGTGGATGACGCTGGAGCCGATTATACAGAGTGAAGTGAGCCAGAAAGAAAAACACCAATACAGTATACTTACACATATATATGGAATTTAGAATGATGGTAATGATAAACCTGTACACAAGACAGCAAAAAAGACACAGATGTATAGAACAGCCTTTTGGACTCTGTGGGAGAGGGAGAGGGTGGGATGGGTTGGCAGAGTGGCAGTGTAACATGTGTGATATCATAAGTGAAATGAATCGCCAGTCCAGGTTGATGCAGGATGCAGGATGCTTGGGACTGATGCACGGGGATAATCCAGAGAGAGGGTGTGGGGCGGGAGTGGGGAGGTGGGGGTCGGGATTGGGAGTTCATGTACACCCGTGGTTGATTCATGTCGATGTGTAGCAAAATGAATACAGTATTGTAAAGCAAAACAAACTAAAAAATAAAAATTAATTAAAGAAAAAAAAAACTGAACTGCCTTTATGAAACAATTTTATCTCTGATTTTTGCTATGTTCATACCTGAATATATGGCATGATCTTTGTGAATATACTAATCATGATAGGAAATTTCTGAAATGTTTTCCACGAACAGGCTAATAGATATTCAGTAAGCTTCTTTATTTTGCAGTGTTACTTTTAAATACTTATATATTTACTTGGCCAATAAGCATTCTGACTCCCCCATACCCTTTTTGAGCCAATCTTCCATTCCTTTTCTGAATCTCCTTTGTCTTTTGGAGACTTCTGAGAGATTCTATACCCTGGTTAAGGCAGCACTCTACACCATTGTTCTGCCTCCGAAGTTTGACATTCCAGTATCCTTCTCTTTGACCACAAACTGATAAGAGTTTCACTTTCTCACTGTCTTCCGAGTCTCTGGGACTTCCATCATATTCAGACATCTGTTCTCTACAGTCCTAGGATGAGATCTCAGTGTACATTTTAGTCTTGCTTTGTTTCCCCCTTAGCTATACAAGGAAGGCTAGAGGGAACTGTGCTGGGCATTTCCCTTTCCTAAAGTCAGGCAGCCTCTGCTAAAATAGTTTCCCTTGGAGGCAAGCCTTCTTAAGAGTGAAATATTCTGGGTGTATTTGAAATGCTTACTACACCCCATCCCCACCTTTACAGAAGCTCCAGGGGATTTCTGTTGGATCTTCACTGTGGGAACTTGGTGGGGGGCCTAGAAGTAGAAGTCGCTAGAGTAGGGAGATTCCCTCATGACTGGGCTCCCTGGAGTTTTTAACTCAGAAACTTGTCCTGAGGGAATCTCCACCTATACACCCACCACAGCTCAGGTTTTAAGTACTTGTCTTGCCAGGCACCTTGGAGTGTTCTAATTCCCAGTTTTTGCTATGATAAACTGTATTTCTTTGTATTCATCTCGCTCTCCTTTTGGGAGGGAGCCATTGGCCTGTGACTTCACCTCTCTGATAGACCTAGGAAGAGTGGCTGAGTTTCAGTTTGTGAGGACTTTTTTGGTTCCAGAGGACTACAGGAATAATGGTTTCCAAACTCTGAACTCCCCACATGCCCAGCAGAATCTGGAAACCCACTAATCTCTAGCCAATGTCATGTTTCCTGTTTAACTTCTCTTAGACTTCACAATTTCCATTTCAGTCAATCACTTGCATAATGAAACCTCAATTCAGAATCAGTCCAGCTGTTAGACTTCTCTTTCTCTGGACTACTGAGGATTTTTTGAAAACAAATGCAAGTCCTTCAAACTTAACTTTTATTATTTCCTTGACTTGATTTTCCAAACTTGACTTGACCCTTATTATTTCCTTCCAGAATACCTGCCTCCCTCAATCATTTGACATCTTAAAGTGTCAAATCTTCCTTAACCTCTTTCACCAAGGAAAACTGTTGATTCTGCCTCCTTAATTATATCCTTCCGTGTCCACTTAGGCTCACCATTAATGAAGTTATATGAGGTACATCGTCTTCTGCCTTCCTTCCAGTGATAGCCTTTTATCTCTTCTCCTTGACCTCAGTCTTGATCTTTCCAATGTATTTTTCCACATTGAGGCTGGACAGAGGATTCTAATATGAACATCAAATCGTGGTGCCTCCCCTCCAAAGTTGCTTCATTCCTCCCAGTTGTCAGGATACAGTCTCTACTCAATATGGCCTCAGCTTAGTTTCCAAAGCCCCTCACGACTTGGTCTTCCTAGCTTTCTAACAATGGCTCTTGTCATTTAACCCTGTACATTACTAAACCAGATTTTCACTGTGTCCACTTTTCAGAAGGGATGATGGTCTCTCAAGTCTTGTTGAGTCTGTACAAAATGAACTCTTTCATATTTCAAGTTGTTGCTGTTGTTTAGTCACTAAGTCATGCCCAGCTCTTTTGTAGCCCCATGAACTATAGTCCACTAGGCGCCTTTGTCCATGGCATTTTCCAGGCAATAATACTGGAACAGGTTTCCATTTCCTTATTCAGGGGATCTTCCTTACCCAGGGATCAATCGAGTCCACATCTCCTGAATTGGCAGGTGAGTTCTTTAACCACTGATCTAACAAGGAAGCCCTTATTTCAAATTAGCTATCAATTATTCCTGTAAAAATGACCCTTTAAGTCTTAGTTGCTCCTTTGCCCTTAGAACCTGACCTTTCCACTATTATATTGTAGAATTCATACTGCATAAAACTTACTTGCTTATTTTCTTTTTCTTTTAAGGAAAAAAGATTATATCTGTTATCCTGAATCCTTAGTATCCAGCATAGTGCCAGTCACATAAAGTGATACAATGAATATTTATAATGAACTACAAGAGAATACCATATGGGATTACATAAAACATGAAACAAGGCTCTATTTCTATATTCTTAACCTGCTTGCTGAACTTATATGCTTATGCTCTTAGTGTAAACTGTAAGCGTTCGACTCAGCAGAAATTGCAAACAGCCAGCTTGGAAGCTGAATGCTGCCCAGAAAATGTTTGTTTGCTCCCACATTTCAGTGCTTGGGAGAAAATGGAGCCAATATTTAAACAACCAGAGATTAAAAATCTTAATTTCCAATTGATCTTAAAAGTCAGAAAACCTAGATACACAGACTCCAAAACAGGCTTTGTGCTCAGTCAGATGTGAGCATGCATGGATATGAAAGTTTTTTCATTTACCATCTCTGTGTTCTTGGGAAAGTTTCTCAATATCCCTAATCTTTAATGTACTTCTCTATAAAAATAGACATAATCCTAGAATGATTTTGACCCTCAAGTTGATTAGGTAATATATGCAAATGATGTCTGGCATATGGTAAGCATTCAGTCAACAAATTGTCAATTTATCATTATTTCAGGATTTTTAAAAAGCAGCTAACCCACTCTAGTACTCTTGCCTGGAAAATCCCATGGATGGAGGAGCCTGGTAGGCTGCAGTCCATGAGGTCGCTAGGAGTCGGACACGACTGAACAGATTCAGTTTCACTTTTCACTTTCATGCATTGGAGAAGGAAATGGCAACCCACTCCAGTGTTCTTGCCTGGAGAATCCCAGGGACAAGGGAGCCTGGTGGGCTGCTGTCTATGGGGTCACACAGAGTCAGATATGACTGAAGCAACTCAGCAGCAGCAGCAGCATAGGCTTCCTTTAGTCTAGCATGAATATTTGTGTTACTGCCACTAACTGGTGGGTTGGTTCAAATGGCCATAACTTTAATGTGCTTGATGTTGTAACAAGGGAACTATAAGCTACTGGGTGGCTCATTCCTTTCCTGGCTAAGAGCTGCTGCTCCTCCCTCTATGTGTTTGTCACCAAGCCCATCAATAAAAGTCAGTAGAGTTCTCACATCCTTTCTCTCCCATTGATTTACCTGTTGAGACACGAAATGCTTCAGTTCTTCTGCTTACCTCTGCACCCACATTCTTCTCCCCATCAAAGGAAAAGGAAATCCAAACTGGATTTTCAGAGTCCAGGGTGAACTTCACTATTGGGTGTGATTAAGAATCCATTCAAAATTCCTCCCCACTCCTTGATTTCCTAGAATTAATAGATCTCAGCAAACCCCACCCATAGTACACACTGCTATTTCTCTTTTCTGATTCTCTTTTCCTCCCTAAGTAGATGGGGTGTGTTTGGTGGGGTCAGTGGTGGTGGTGGGTGGATGGTATGCTCAATCATATCTGACTCTTTGTGATCCCATGGAATGTAGCCTGCCAGGCTCCTCTGTCCATGATATTCTCCAGGCAAAAACTATTAGAGTGGGTTGCCATTTCCTACTCCAGGGGATCCTCCCATGTCTCTTATATCTTCTGCACTGGTAGGAGGATTATTTGCCACTGTACCACCTGGGAAAGAGATGGACAGATGTACAAATAGGTTAAGAGCCTACCGTTAAAGGAAGACAGAGATTTTTCCAGCTTTCTTTCTTTTTCTTTCTTTCTTTCTTTCTTTTTTTTTTTTTTTTAACTACTAAGTAGTCTTGCTTGCCTTAAGCTATTGGCCTGACATGGGATTCCATTCCATGCCGGTTCAGCCCTAAGTATGAAAGGCAAACATACCCTTCCTTACTAACCATCATTTTCAATGTTGAGAGCAATGGTAGGGATACTTTGACCAGAAGTCTTTCCTCTCATCACAGTGGATTTGATGTCTGGGAAGGATGAGTAGAGACAAGTACTATAGGCACAGCTTCCAGAGGTATTTAGAACAAACTATGACATGGAGAAATTAGGCTGCTGTATTTAGCAAACCTAGACAGAACTATCAGAGGAACAAGGAAGATAAGGGCAGGTTCTGTTACAGACTAGACCAAGGACAATTGTCTTTGTTGTTAAGGTAAACTAATGTCCAGGGAGAAATTATTACACCTCCTACAGAAGTATTGGTCACAGATTTGTCAAACACTGATTCTTAGAAGAGTTTTATTACCCCAGCTGGACACTACCCTCTCTACCCTGTTTCCAGTCCACTGATGCAGGCAAGGCCCCCAGGCTATATGTAGCCGCAGACCATCAGTATGTGCGAATTATGACCAATGGATTGACTCTGCTGAACCAGGGGAGGTTTCACAGATTAATTGCTCTTTGTGGATATTTTTGTTTTCTTGCTTGTTTTCCTTTCGGTATTTCTCTCACTCAATCCCCCTTCATCTTGTTTCTCAATTGGAATTGTTGGAGATAGGAACTGTCTAGAGCGGATGGGATTTGAGATTAACAGAAGTGGTGGAAATTTTGTGCTCTTATTAAAGTGTGAAGGTTAAGGGGAGTTAAAACATAAACTAATAAGTTGCAAGGATTTGGGAGGTATATAGCAAATAACATATTTACTATGGTATTTTTGAAGGTAAAGACTTGTAGAAATACTACAGGGCTTAGAGGGGCTTCTGAATCATCAGAGAGAAGCCCATGACATTGCAATGCTTATTCCAAAGACTGTACAACACTGAGACCTTAGAAGATATGTACATATTCCATGATCTAAGTAAAGAAACCTGCCTCTTGAGAAATCTGTATGCAAGTCAGCAAGCAACAGTTAGAACTGGACATGGAACAACAGACTGGTTCCAAATAGGAAAAGGAGTACGTCAAGGCTGTATATTGTCACCCTGCTTATTTAACTTATATGCAGAGTACATCATGAGAAATGCTGGACTGGAAGAAACACAAGCTGGAATCAAGATTGCTGGGAGAAATATCAATAACCTCAGATATGCAGATGATACCACCCTTATGGCAGAAAGTGAAGAGGAACTCAAAAGCCTCTTGATGAAAGTGAAAGAGGAGAGTGAAAAAGTTGGCTTAAAGCTCAACATTCAGAAAACGAAGATCATGGCATCTGGCCCCATCACTTCATGGGAAATAGATGGGAAACAATAGAAACAGTGTCAGACTTGATTTTTTTGGGCTCCAAAATCACTGCAGATGGTGACTGCAGCCATGAAATTAAAAGATGCTTACTCCTTGGAAGAAAGTGATGAGCAAACTAGATAGTATATTCAAAAGCAAAGACATTGCTTTGCCAACTAAGGTCCATCTAGTCAAGGCTATGGTTTTTCCTGTGGTCATGTATGGATGTGACAGTTGGACTGTGAAGAAGGCTGAGCACCGAAGAATTGATGCTTTTCAACTGTGGTGTTGGAGAAGACTCTTAAGAGTCCCTTGGACTGCAAGGAGATCCAACCAGTCCATTCTGAAGGAGATCAACCCTGGGATTTCTTTGGAAGGAATGATGCTAAAACTGAAGCTCCAGTACTTTGGGCACCTCATGCGAAGAGTTGACTCATTGGAAAAGACCCTGATGCTGGGAGGGATTGGGGGCAGGAGGAGAAAGGGACGACCGAGGATGAGATGGCTGGATGGCATCACAGACTCAATGGACGTGAGTCTGAGTGAACTCCGGGAGTTGGTGATGGACAGGGAGGCCTGGCGTGCTGCGATTCATGGGGTCGCAAAGAGTCGGACACGACTGCGCGACTGAACTGAACTGATAGACATTACTTTGCCGACTAAGGTCCATCTAGTCAAGGCTATGGTTTTTCCTGTGGTCATGTATGGATGTGACAGTTGGACTGTGAAGAAGGCTGAGCACCGAAGAATTGATGCTTTTCAACTGTGGTGTTGGAGAAGACTCTTAAGAGTCCCTTGGACTACAAGGAGATCCAACCAGTCCATTCTGAAGGAGATCAACCCTGGGATTTCTTTGGAAGGAATGATGCTAAAGCTGCAGCTACAGTACTTTGGCCACCTCATGCGAAGAGTTGACTCATTGGAAAAGACCCTGATGCTGGGAGGGATTGGAGCCAGGAGGAGAAGGGGATGACCGAGGATGAGATGGCTGGATGGCATCACTGACTCAATGAACATGAGTCTGAGTGAACTCCGGGAGTTGGTGATGGACAGGGAGGCCTGGCGTGCTGCGATTCATGGGGTCACAAAGAGTCGGACACGACTGAGCGACTGAAATGAACTGAACTGAAGTAAAGAAAGAAAAAAAAAACTACTTTTTTCTCTTGCTTCCTCTATTTTTATTTTGCTAGATAACTAAAGATCTACATAGAAACAAGAAGGAAACATCATCTTTGCTTCAGAAAGTATATTGATATTGTAGTTGTGTCATCTTACTAAGTTTTAGGGGGTATAGGTCTGGTGTTGCTCTACATTTATTGCTGAATTATTAAATTTTGGGAAAATGAACACATGAGGAACTAGGGATATTTCGGTTATTCAGTGTTAGAGTGTGCAGAGGTATGCCTACTTTAGAATAAAATGACCCTTGATGTGCAGCTGCTAAAGACACAGCCCAGGCTAGCCAGAACTGAAAGGGCTTCTAGAAAAAATAAGGGAAATAAGAAGGAAATTTGAAGCTTAAATTATCTCATAGGTGAGGGATAAGATGAATTTTATATCTATATTGCTTTTTTGATTATTAAAGGAGGCCAAGCATATTTCATATTAGAAAGCATTATAATATTGAGCCTATTTAGGCAAGCTAGTCTAGAGAATACAGAAAGCATAATTTAAAAAGTAGATTTAGAAGGGAGTGAAAAGCTTTAACTTAATTTTCAACATGACTTTGACATTAATTATTGTCTAGACTCATTCAGGAATTTTGGTAAAACTCTCTGTCACACTATCAAGGAAAGGTGAGGACAATGACTAGACCTGAATGATAGGCATGTGGCTACAGGGACAGGTTTCCTCTGAATCCTAACAGTATCCACATGTGATCCATCGCAGAAGGTGACTGCTGCCCTGAACCAGGTTAACAGACTAAGCCACACAGGGAGAAGACAGGTAGCAAGCTTTGCCCTCAGTCCGTGTACTGCCTTTCTGCTCCTTCACTCCTCAGTCTTCTCTAGGAAAGGAGAAGTTGCTAACCTGATACAGAATAGCCCAGCATATTGACTTGGAGTCACTGGGTCAATGTATTTTAAAAGGTCACATACCAGCCTATGGCTGACTTGAGCTCTGTTCTATTTCCTGTACTCATTGTGCACCTAAGTTGATAAGTGGATCCAAGACTGCTTTTCCCTCAGTATACAAGGCTAAGGGTGCTGGTCATTGCATTGGGTTCCTAACCAAACAAGTCAGAGACAGTCAGACCCAGTCTTCTTTTCTTTAAGAGGAGACGAGAGGTTCTACTTAGATCTTAGATCTTAGGTCATATGTTTTCATCCAGCTTAATCAGAATTTTACAGGAAGGCACTGAGAACTAATAACCTATTAAGTTATCAAGATAACTAATCTATTAAGTTATCATATAGGACACACATCAATCTAATAATTTATCATATAGGATTCTTTTTTACACATTTAGCTGCTTTTCAATGTATTCCCAGCTGCTTTTAGGGATATGTTTCAGGGAGATCAACTGATTGGGCAATATTTGTCAAATACTATCCATCTTTGTCAAATACTATCAATACTCCTAATATACTACAGACTGCTTAGCACTTCATACATTTATTTTCTACTATGCTTTACTTAATGTCAGACATATTTTTCCAACTAAATAAAAGACAATGTACAAAAGATTGCTTATAAATATGCATGCAAATAGTTATACTAATAACCCACTGTTTTACATTCAGTACATCTATGTCTACTAATACAGGTGACTTTCTTACTTTTCTGCTTGCTTGTTTAATCTGGATTAAAATTAGACTTTTAAAGCAAAATTTAAATAGCTTTATTTCCACTAAAAAGAAAAAAAAAAGGCTTTCAACACTATTTCTCAAAATTCCCTTAGAAATATCTCTGCTGAGAGAGATGACGCTTCATAACACTGGGTCTGATTATACAGGCCAAATCAACTCATCAGGAAACAGAAAGTTGTCTAAAACTGTAGCAGCAACAGAAAACATGATAATTATTCAACAATAAGGTATAGCCAATTCATTTTAATAAACTATGTCTTAATTTCCTTATTACTGCTTAATATTGATTAGACAAAAGAGATAAGGAATCAGGTTTTGTAATTAAGCATCTTGGGTTTGGATCCCACTTTTCCATTCACTAGCTTCAAGTCCTTAGACAAATTATTTACATCACTTTGAGCTTCACTTTCCTCATCAGTAGAAAAACATGAAATAACAACAACAAATAAACTACGTCATTGGTTTAATGTGGAAATTATTATTGTGCATAATGTTACAATGTATGCTCAATAAAAGTTGTATATTTTAAAAAATATAACCCCCCTACACTTTCTTTTTTGTTGTTACCCATAAGATACCTTAACTCTGTACCTTGGTTCCCAGCAGTGGGCCTGTCCTAGTTTGAGAAGCATGAACATAGGTGATGAGAGCTGCCCCTAGATGATGTATTCTCTCTTCCAGGCCCTAGCTCCTCGTGGAGAGAAACTATGATATACTCTATATTTGCTTCAAAGAATGATGCAGGAATGTATTTTCCCAAGGGACATGGCGAACCCTAGGGAGATGGATTCAGTTTGCTTTCAGTCTAATTCCTTCTTTCTCTGGACTGCTCATTTTTGTTTTTCTTTTAAAAAGTCTTCCAAATTTGTCCATGCCTTTCAGCTATTTCTGCTGTCCAGACACAAAGATGGATTCAAGTACGGCAGTGACAGCTGGAGAGTTTCATATTTTCCTTTGGGAGATCCCATTGGTTGGCGAAACTGAAAATGAAGGCATTTTTAAGTCATTTCCCTAAAGTGCTTCTCCAACATCTTTACGGCTAGTTTGTTTGCCCACACTGTTCTAGCAGAGGTCTGTTAACACAACGATAGCAGAACATCTGGGGGAGATATTTAGATAGAAGGAGTTGCAGGAGAAGCTTTTATTGTTATTAATGAAAGCAGCTCACCATTTGGCACAATGTCCTATGCCTTCTGAGGGCTGTATAAAGTAATGCCTGATTGCTTGCGACATACTTCATCCCTGGAATTCCCTGCCAATTAAAATAATAAATAAGCAACACTAACCATAGAGATTAGAGGGAAAGATAATTGTTCTTGCTTGTCATATAAATGAGGAGATGATTGTGAACCAGAGAGGAGGACTAGAGAGGTATATGTTTTATTCTCCCATGGTGTAGTTTCACCATTATTTTATCAACATGACAATGGATGAAAAGAAAGACTAAATCACAACACGGTAATAACAACTAGCTGAAGTGTTCCCATCTTCACAAGCCAGAGACAGGCAGTTTCTTTTCATTACTCCTGACTACAACTCCAACTCAAGTTCCCCTCACTGGATTCATTCACTTTACTGTGAGGAGGAACAGTACATCAGCTTCCTCTTATGGGACATACCAAGAAAGGCCGAATGAATTTTATAAATAAATCATGCACACACACACACATACTAAGGTCAGTTCATCTCAGGCTGAGAATAACAGAAATTAATTTTATCAATCTAATAACAACAATAATGACTATCCTCTATTAACTATTTATTGTGTGCCATCCATTCACCATGCTAAGAAATAATAGGCATCATCTGATTTAATTTCTCAGAATAGTTTTCTGAAATAAGTGCTATTATTTCCATGAGGATTAGAGAATTTAGATAATTTGCCTGTGATCACAAAACTCAGTGATCATCTCCATAAGTCATTCAAAACAACATGTTTCATGTCATTACTCCTTTGATCACCTTTGATGGGTCAGATTTTGAGAAGTAAATGTATCATAGTTTATTAAAAAAGCAATCAGAAGAATGACCCTAAATTGTGAACACTTTTTGAATGTCTGTGTTGTACGACCCTGAACTAATTACAAAGGCTCAGGAGACCATGAAGGGGTAAGAAACTGAACTAACACATATAGTTTTGTGTTACACTGCATTTGGTTATTTATTTATATTCTTCTCCCTCCCACACATATGCATACAACTTAACATTGAGCTGCTAAACCAAGGACCTAGTTACATTCATCTCTATATGTATTTTTCTTGCTTACTATAAGATCATATAAGATGTTTTTAAAAATTATAAAAGGGAAAAGAGGGAAGAGATGAGGGATAAAATATTTCTTTGTGAACATATACAGTGGTAGCAGAATTTTAGATTTATGTATCATATCACATTTATATTGTCATTTTGAAGAAGGTAGTTATAATGATAAGAGAACAAAGATTCTGCAAAGTTATGAAATTGTAGTTCACTTAATACATCATAAAACTGGGATGGGAATCTGCTTTCGGCAACTGTTTAATCCATCTTTTTCTACAAGATAATGTTGAGCATTAAGTTTTTACCACTATTAGTCTTACATAATTATGGTTGACTTAGGTCCAACTCTGCTGATGAGTCAGCAGATAACTTCTCACCCAGGACTGGGTGACTGGAGACTGTTCATTGAGAAAGCAAATAGAGGAAGAGAAACAATGTTCGGGTATATTAGGTTTTGGCGTGTTGAGTTTGAGGCAACTGTGTAGTAGGCAAAAGGAGATTTTCCATGGAGCTGAAAACATGAGTTCAACATTCAGGAGGTAAATGTATGCCAGAGATGGAGATTTGTGGAATGGTCTATAAAGCTGGCAGCTAAAGCCATGATAGTCAAAGAGGTCCCTAAAGGAGAATATGTAGATTGAGAAGAGTGCTAAAAGGTCGTTTTATGGAATTGAGTGGAGGGAAAAAATTAAAAAGAGGATTTTGATAAAGGTCATCTAAAGAAGACAGGAAATAAGCTGAAACTATAGTAGAGGATAAAAAAAGAAAGGGTTTCAAAAAGGAGAAAATGGAATATATTAAATTGAAGTAAGGAATGTCCATTGGATATATCAGCTAGGAGTTTTGATTTATCAACTACTTGGTAATTTTAAAGTTTTAGGGTTATTTCAGAATAGCTAAAGGATGTTTGAGTTGAGAGAATGTGAAAAGTACATCAATAAAGTAAACCCCAGGATGCACTTTTAAGCAACATGAATGGAGTATAATTGATATAATGGAAAAGAGTCATTTTCTGGCCTCAAATTCTGACTTGTTTTGCTATCATGTATTTATTATTATTTAATATGATATGTGTGTTTATCATCTGCCTGCTTATGGTAGAATACAAACTCATAAAAGAAGTCACTTTATTTCATTCCTACTACATCCTCAGTGTTGAGAATAAGCGAAAGTTGCTCAGTCATGTCCAACTCTTTGTGACCTCATGAAGTGTAGCTCTCCAGGCTCCTCTGTCCATAGAATTCTCCAGGCAAGAATTCTAAAGTAGGTAGCCATTCCCTTCTCCAGGGATCTTCCTGATTCAAGGAGTTTGCCAAATGAATTCCACCTCTTGTATTTGTAAATAAAGTTTTATTGGGACACAGTTCCTGTCCATATTATCTGTAGCCACTTTGGCTACAGTTGCCTGAGTTGAGTCAAGGTAACAGAGACTTTCAAAATAAGAATATTGCTATCCAACCCTTAATGGAAAAAATGTTTGCTAACCCCTGTTTTGTTTTGTTTTGGTTTTGGCCACACTGTACAGCATGTGGGATCTTACAGCTTAAACACACAGCTCTGGCCTTGGAAGCACAGATCCTAAACGCTGTATTCCCAGGGAAGTCACTGCTAACCCCTGTTCTAGAACAATATTTGCACATAGTAGATGTTCAGTAAATATAACCAATAATCAAATGAACTCATTCATAAATTAAAGGCACTTTTACATTTAATACAGTTGGCTGAGTTAATCTTTCTGAGGTGATACTAATATATAAAGGACAGAAGTGGACACTAAATGAAATGCATGTAATTGGCGAATGGACATATCAAAAAGTAAGTATGCTCATTTCCTCTCCTTTCTCTCTGAAGAGCTGTTTGTAAAGATGATTTTATTGCCTTCTGATGGGCTCTTCCAGGACTGTCTTCAGTCACTCTGGTTGGAAGTATCAACAGTGGGAAGCCAATGAAATAATATTAATTCATCTACCAAAGATGCCCTGGAAGTTATGAGACCTAATCTGCACAGTCATGATAAACAAGATAGCAACTGAGGAAAATCACAAGTCCCCAACTTGCTGGTCACCCCAGTCCTTTAAAGTCATTATCATTATTAACATTATTTCTGTTGTAGCAAAAGGGGAAGTGGACAAGAAACATAGGGATTTGAGACTGAAAGCATAGGACTTCATCTTTTTAATCATTCCAGAAGGGTTCTTCACTATTCATAGCTTTCTTTACAGAATAGTGCATTGTTCAAAGCGGCTGTCAAGACCATTCAGCTTCTTAATTTTTTTTTCTGTATTTTTTGCTAGTTATTTTTTTCTTATGGCTGAGTATCCAATGTGGAGGTTTTATTTTTTAAGCCACTTAGATTAAAAAAAAAAAAATACTAGTACTGCAAGCTATTCTAAGCTTTTGTTCTTCAATACACACACTCTCAACCACGAGTGATATTTTCAATTTTATTTTGAAAAGGGACTTGAACATTAAATTGAAGCCTTTGGAATTGCCAGGTGTTAAGCAGGAGAAAGGAGAAAAGAAAGATATTTCAATTTTCAAAAGGATTTTAACAATTTATGAAATAATAGAGAGTATAAGAATAGACAAAAGTTAGAAAAATACTGCTATTAAAAATAGAAATGTTCAACTCTTTATCTCTTAGGTCCCAAATACCCCTATACTGTCTGATGAAACCTTAAATCACATCATTAATTCCATACTTCCTATCTTCCCTACATACCAAGTCTGAATTAATCCATTAAGCACATATGGAGTGAGATTCTGAATTTTATGACGCAGTGTGAGAAGCTATATGGGTACTTCAGAAAATGGAATGCCTATGCCTGACTTCATGTCTACTGTCTATCAGGGAACACTGACCAAGAAACGTATACATGCAGGTTATTAATACCCTGAAACCAGAGCCCTATGTCTTCTTATAAAGAAAGAAGACCGAATGGGAACATCATGTGTAAAACACGATGGGAGGATATCAGAAAAGATTTCATTCATTCATTTGCTTGACAGATATTTATCCACCATATGTTAGACAATGCAGAAAGGGTCGGGGAGACCATACTGTCACCTTGAACAAAGTGCACCATGATGTATATCTCTTTAGCTGAGACTATTTTTAAAGTTTGACTTTTGTCCAGTTATAATAAACATATTTTAATCAAATTTAAATGAGATGTTTGAAAGGAATGGTTTGCCAACAAGTTCTAAAGATGATATATTTTATTCACTCCTGCCACATCTAAAGCTTGAAATCTTTGAAATATGTGATTTTAAAAATCAGAAGTAATTTTGATCTTTCTCCTGTTTTGTTTCTAAATAATGAAAAAAGATTGGTATCAGGGTGTTATTTTTAAATACTTTTCTGAAAATCAAATATTTAGGATGCAGACAGTGCTTGGTTACAGTAAATAAGAGCAAATTATATACAAAATAAATATTTTTAAAAATTAGCAATGGCTTTTAAAGTTTAGAGATATCTTTATATGCTATCTAATTTTGATCAAATGGCCATGAGATTTATTGAACTAGTAAACATTAACTCACTGTGAACTGGCAGGGTTCTTTTCATATTTGTGTTTAATATTGCATGGTTTTTAACATGTTTACATCAAGTACAGATATTAAGAAACTGGCTTCCACTTTATTTTTGCAAAGAATATTAACTCTCTGAGTCACAGTTTTTTGATCTCTAAGATGACTATAATAGCATCAACTAGGAGAAGGCAATGGCAACGCACTCCCGTATTCTGCCTGGAAAATCCCATGGACAGAGGAGCCTGATAGGCTGCAGTCCATGGGGTCGCTAGGAGTCAGACATGACTGAGCAACTTCACTTTCACTTTTCACTTTCATGCATTGGAGAAGAAAATGGCAACCCACTCCAGTGTTCTTGCCTGGAGAATCCCAGCAATGGGGGAGCCTGGTGGGCTGCTGTCTCTGGGGTCGCACAGAGTCGGACACAGCTGAAACAACTTAGCAGCAACCTTCTAGAGTAACTAAGAAAATTAACTGGATTAGCTCATTTAAAATAGATAGGGCATTTTAATACTTATTTAGTACAAATTCAAGGAAACTCAAAATGGATAAAAGACCTAAATGTAAGAGCCAAAACTACAAAACTCCTAGAGGAAAGAATAGGCAGAACACTCCGATATAAATCACAGCAAGATCCTCTATGACCCACCTCACAGAGTAATGGAAATAAAAACAGAAATAAAAATAAACAGTTGGGACCTAATTAAACTTAAAAGCTTTTGGACAATGAAGAAAACTACAAGCAACCTGAAAAGACACCCATCAGAATGGGGGAAAATAATAACAAATGAAACAATTGACAAAGAATTAATCTCCAAAATATACAAGCAGCTCAAGCAGCTCAATACCAGAATAAATGAACAACCCAATCAAAAAGTGGACGAAAGACCTAAACAGACATTTTCCCAAAGAAGACATACAGATAGTGAATAAACACATGAAAAGATGTTCAACATCACTCATTATTAGAGAAATGCAAATAAAAACAATAATGAGTTATCATCTCACACCAGTCAGAATGGCCATCGTCAAAAAGTCTACAAACAATAAATGCTGGAGAGGGTGCAAAGAAAAGAAAACCCCCTTACACTGTTTGTGGGGATGCAAACTGGTACAGCCACTATGGAAACAGTGCTGAGATTCCTTAAGAAACTGGAACTAGAACTGCCATATGGCCCAGCAACCCCATCGCTGGTGAGGAAACTAGAATTGAGAGACACATGTAACCCAGTGTTCCTGCAGCACTATTTACTATAGCTAGTACATGAAAACAACCGAGATATTCACTGGCAGAAGAATGAATAAAGAAGTTGTGGTACATATAGGACCCAGAGACCCCACAGAGACTGAGACAGAACTGTATTTGAGTGTCTCCTGAGGAGGTACGGGTCAGCAGTGGACTGCCGCAGGGGCGGGGGCTCTGGGCGCAGTAGACCTGGGTATGGCATAAGCCCTCCTGGAGGAGGTCGCCACTAACCACACTTACCA
Source organism: Aepyceros melampus (assembly GCA_006408695.1). Lineage (NCBI taxonomy): Eukaryota > Metazoa > Chordata > Mammalia > Artiodactyla > Bovidae > Aepyceros > Aepyceros melampus. Next base: position 79,237 of record SJXQ01007625.1, read on the forward strand.
GAACTTACAAAGAACTAGAGAAACAGACTCTTAGAAGGCACAAATAAAACCTTGTGCACACCAGGACCCAGAAGAAAGGAGGAGTGACCCCACAAGAGACTGACCCAGACTTTCCCGTGAGTGTCCAGGAGTCTCTGGCAGAGGCATGAGTCGGTGGTGGCCTGCTGCAGGGCTGGGGGCACTGAGTGCAGCAGTGCATGCATGGGACATTTTGAAGGAGGTCAGCATTATCTTCATTACCTCCACCACAGATTGGCCATAGGTCAAATAACAGGGAGGGAACATAGATCCACCCTTCAACAGAAAACTGGATTAGAGATTTACTGAGCATGGCCCCAATCTTCAGAACAAGACCTAGTTTCCCCTTTAGTCAGTCTCTCCCATCAGGGAGCTTCCATAAGCCTCTTATCCTTTTCCATCAGAGGGCAGACTGAAGACCGCAATCACAGAAAACTAACCAATCTGGTCATATGGACCACAGCCTTGTCTAACTCAGTGGAACTATGAGCCATGCCCTGTAGGGCCACCCAAGACGGACGGGTCATGGTGGAGAGTTCTGACAAAACATGGTCCACTGGAGAAGGGAATGGCAAACAATTTTAGTATTCCTGCCTTGAGAACCCCATGAACAGTATGAAAAGGCAAAAACATAGGGCACTGAAAGATGAACTCCCCAGGTTGGTAGGTACCCAATATGCTACTGGAGATCAGTGGAGAAATAATTCCACACAGAATGAAGAGATAGAGCAAAAGCAAAAACAAACCCAGTTTGGATGTGACTGGTGATGGAAGTAAAGTACAATGCTGTAAAGAGCAACAATATTGCACAGGAACCTGGAATGTCAGGTCCATGAATCAAGGCAAATTGAAAGTGGTCAAACAGGAAATGGCAAGAGGGAACATCAACACTTTAGGAATTAGCAAACTAAAATGGCCTGGAATGGGTGAATTTAACTCAGATGACCATTATATCTACTACTGTGGGCAAGAATCCCTGAGAAGAAATGGAGTAGCCATCATAGTCAACAAGAGTCCAAAATGCAGTACTTGGATGCAATCCCCAAAACGAAAGAAGGATCTCTGTTCATTTCCAAGGCAAACCAATCGATATCACAGTAAACCAAATCTATGCCCTGACCAGTAATGCTAAAGAAGCTGACGTTGAATGGTTCTTAGAAGACGTGGAATTAGCAAACTAAAATGGCCTGGAATGGGTGAATTTAACTCAGATGACCATTATATCTACTACTGTGGGCAAGAATCCCTGAGAAGAAATGGAGTAGCCATCATAGTCAACAAGAGTCCAAAATGCAGTACTTGGATGCAATCCCCAAAACGAAAGAAGGATCTCTGTTCATTTCCAAGGCAAACCAATCGATATCACAGTAAACCAAATCTATGCCCTGACCAGTAATGCTAAAGAAGCTGACGTTGAATGGTTCTTAGAAGACGTACAAGACCTTCTAGAACTAACACTCAAAAAAGATGTCTTTTTCATTATAGGGGACAGGAATGCAATAGTAGGAAGTTAAGAAATTCCTGGAGTAACAGCCAAATTTGGCCTTGCAGTACAGAATGAAGCAGGGCAAAGGCTAATAGAGTTTTGCCAAGAGAACACACTGGTCATAGTAAACACCCTCTTTGAACAACATGTGTAGAGAAGACTCCCCAGATGGTCAATACTGAAATGGACATCCCAAGATGGTCAATACTGAAATCAAATTGATTATATTCTTTGCAGCCAAAGAAGGAGGAGGTCTATACAATCAGCAAAAACAAAACTGGGAGCTGACTGTGGCTCAGATCATGAACTCCTTATTGCCAAATTCAGATATGACCTGAATCAAATCCCTTAGGATTATACAATGGAAATAATAAATAGATTCAAAGGCTTAGATCTGATACACAGAGTGACTGAAGAGCTATGGACAGAGGTTTGTGACATTGTACAGGAGGCAGTCATCAAGAACATCCCCAGAGACGTACAAGACCTTCTAGAACTAACACTCAAAAAAGATGTCTTTTTCATTATAGGGGACAGGAATGCAATAGTAGGAAGTTAAGAAATTCCTGGAGTAACAGCCAAATTTGGCCTTGCAGTACAGAATGAAGCAGGGCAAAGGCTAATAGAGTTTTGCCAAGAGAACACACTGGTCATAGTAAACACCCTCTTTGAACAACATGTGTAGAGAAGACTCCCCAGATGGTCAATACTGAAATGGACATCCCAAGATGGTCAATACTGAAATCAAATTGATTATATTCTTTGCAGCCAAAGAAGGAGGAGGTCTATACAATCAGCAAAAACAAAACTGGGAGCTGACTGTGGCTCAGATCATGAACTCCTTATTGCCAAATTCAGATATGACCTGAATCAAATCCCTTAGGATTATACAATGGAAATAATAAATAGATTCAAAGGCTTAGATCTGATACACAGAGTGACTGAAGAGCTATGGACAGAGGTTTGTGACATTGTACAGGAGGCAGTCATCAAGAACATCCCCAGGAAAAAGAAAGTCAAAATGTTTGTCTGAGGAGGCCTTACAAATAGCTACGAAAAGAAGAGAAACAAAAGGCAAAGGAAAAAAAGAAAGATACACCCATTTCAATGCAGAGTTCCAAAGAATATCAAGGAGAGATAAGAAAGCTTTCCTCAGTGATCAATGTAAAGAAATAGAGGAAAACAATTGAATGGAAAAGACTAGGGATCTGTTCAAGAAACCTAGAGATACCAAGGGAACTTGTCATGCAAAAATGAGCACAATAAAGGACAGAAATGGTATGGACCTAACAGAAGCAGAAGATATTAAGAGGTGGCAAGAATACAGAGAAGAACTATATTAAAAAAGATCTTCATTACCCAGATAATCACAATGGTGTGATCACTCACATAGAGCCAGACATGCTGGAATGTGAAGTCAAGTGGGCCTTAGAAAGCATCACTATGAATAAAGCTAGTGGAGGTGATGGAATTCCAGTTGAGCTATTTCAAATCCTAAAAGATGATGCTGTGGAACAGCTGCACTCAATATGCCAGCAAATTTGGAAAACTCAGCAGTGGCCACAGGACAGAAAAGGTCAGTTTTCATTCCAATCTCAAAGAAAGGCAATGCCAAAGAATGCTCAAACTACCGCACAATTGCACTCATCTCACATGCTAGTAAAGTAATGCTCAAAATTCTCCAAGCCAGGCATCAACAGTACGAGAACCATGAACCAACAGACGTTCAAGCTGGTTTAGAAAAGGCAGAGGAACCAGAGATCAAATTGCCAACATCCTCTGGGTCACTGAAAAAGCAAGAGAGTTCCAGAAAAACATCTATTTCTGCTTTATTGACTATGCCAAAGCCTTTGACTGTGTGGATCACAATAAACTTTGGAAAATTCTTCAAGAGATGGAAATACCATACCATCTGACCTCCCTCTTGAGAAATCTGTTTGAAGGTCAGGAAGCAACAGTTAGAACTGGACATGGAACAACAGACTGGTTCCAAATCGGGAAAGGAGAACGTCAAGGCTCTTTATTGTCACCCTGTTTATTTAACTGATATGCCATCCAACCATCTCATCCTCTATCATCCCCTTTTCCTCCTGTCTTCAGTCTTTCCCTGCATCAGGATCTTTTAAAATGAGTAGGTTCTTCATATCAGATGGCCAAAGTATTGGAGTTTCATCCTCAGCATTAGTCCTTCCAATGAATATTTAGGACTGATTTCCTTTAGAATGGACTAGTCAGGTCTCCTGCAGTCCAAGGTACTCTCAAAAGTCTTCTCCAATACCACAGTTAAAAAGCATCAATTCTTCAGCACTCAGCTTTCTATATAGTCCAGCTCTCACATCCATACATGACTATTGGAAGAACCATAGGCTTTGACTAGATGGACCTTAGTTGGCAAAGTAATGTCTCTGCTTTTGAATATACTATCTAGGTTGGTTGGTCACAGCTTTTCTTTCAAGGAGCAAGCATCTTTTAATTTCATGGGTGCAGTCACCATCTTCAGTGATTTTGGAGCCCCCAAAATAAAGTCTGTCACTTTTTCCTCATTTATTTGCCATAAAATAATGAGACCAGATGTCATGATCTTAGTTTTTCAATGTTGAGTTTTAGGCCAATTTTTTCACTCTTCTTTTTCAATTTCATCAAGAGGTTCTTCAGTTCTACTTTGCTTTCTGCTTAAGGATGGTGTCATCGGTGTATCTGAGGTTATTGATATTGCTCCCAGAAATCTTGATTCCAGCTTGTGCTTCATTCAGCCCAGCATTTACCATGATAGACTCTGCATATCAGTTAAATAAGCAGAGTGACAATATACAGCCTTGACATACTCCTTTTCCTATTTGGAACCAGTCTGTTGTTCCATGTCAGTTCTAACTGTTGCTTCCTGACCTGCATACAGGTTTCTCAAGAGGCAGGTCAGATGGTATGGTATTTCCATCTCTTGAAGAATTTTCCAAAGTTTATTGTGATCCACACAGTCAAAGGCTTTGGCATAGTCAATAAAGCAGAAATAGATGTTTTTCTGGAACTCTCTTGCTTTTTCAATGATCCAACAGATGTTGGCAATTTGATCTCTGGTTCCTCTGCCTATTCTAAATCCAGCTTGAACATCAGGAAGTTCACGGTTCACACTGAAGCCTGGCTTGGAGAATTTTGAGCATACTTTACTAGTGTGTGACATGAGTGCAACTGTGCAGTAGTTTGAGCATTTTTTGGCGTTGCCTTTCTTTGGTATTGGAATGAAAACTGACCTTTTCCAGTCCTGTGGCCACTGCTGAGTTTTCCAAATTTGCTGGCATATTGAGTGTAGCACTTTCACAGCATCATCTTTTAGGATTTGAAATAGCTCAACTGGAATTCCATCACCTCCACTAGCTTTGTTTGTAGTGATACTTCCTAAGGCCTACTTGACTTCACATTCCAGGATAGCTGGCTCTAGGTGAATGATCATACGTTTGTGATGATCTGGGTCATGAAGATTTTTTTTTGTATAGTTTTTCTTTGTGTTCTTGCCACCTCTTCTTAATATCTTGTGCTTCTATTAGGTCCCTACCATTTCTGTTTTTATCGAACCCATCTTTGCATGAAATTGTTCCCTTGGTATCTTTAATTTTCTTGATAAAAAGAAGATCACTGAAATTCTTAATTTTAAGCTCCAACAAACTGAAGCCCCTAAACCATACAAAACCCCTCCTGGTATTGTCATTTTTGCAAAAGCCATGGCATTGGAAGAAAATTGTTATAAGCTTTAATTTTGTAGGCAACTTCAGCTCTGATTAGCCTTCCCCAAATCCTTGTAACTCCCAGTTATGGGTTTCTGAGGAGCTGGAATGGTTTTTCCCAGTTGTTCTTCTCAACCAGCTTGGAGAAATATTAATTACTCTCCAATTGGGAATGACTCTGTCCTTATAGACAATGGAGCTACACTCTCAGTGCTCAACCTCACTGTTACTAAACAGCCAGTGCCTGGAAGTAGTAAAACAGTTCAAATAGTGGGAGTTTCTAATAACAACCTCAACAAATTCCTATCTCTCAACCTATTCTCTTTCTTTAGGCCAAGATATACTCATCCTTTTCTCCTTGGTTCCTCCACCCCTATTCATTTATTGGGCTTACATTTCTGTAAGAAGTATCAGGCTGGAATATTTCTCCCCAAAGGGGAAGACAGTTCTAGAATTTGATGGAGCACCTGAAATGCCCAACAAAGTGAATCAAATGACTTCAGGAAAAATTTATTTGTTTCTTCTGTGGCAACATTTGGGCTAATTTTAAGGATGCCAAACATTTGTCCCTAGTGGATGAGTTTCAAGGCTTCAAAGCCATAACAGGATTATAAAGCTCAGGGGGCCTTCCCTTCCCTCCACTCATCTCTGCAATAATCCTATTTTGCCTGTGAGGAGACCACCTTATAATTTGCTTCTTTGTTCCTCTTTTTAGGTCTTTTCTTGGGGAGGGAGACAGAATACACCAGTTAAAGCAGGAAATATTCTAAGTGACAAGAAAAGAAAATGTTTAGCCTTGAAGTCTCACAAAATTTTAAAATAAATTGCAATTTTCTCACTCAGGTGTGATATTTTGGACACCTGATTTCAGAACAATTGCTACATGTAGATCCAAATAAGCTTTGTGGCATTTTGAACTTCTCCAAATCCAAAATTCAGCATCAATTCAAAATGTTCTTAAATCTGAATGTGGGGCAAGAAGCAACAATTAGAAACCTGTATGGAAATACTGATTGGTTCAGGATTGAAAAAGAAGTACAACAGAGCTCTCAGTTGTCACCCTATTTATTTAACCTATATGCTGTATCATAAGAAATTCCAGGCTGGATGAATTATAAGCTGGAATCAAGACAGGCAGAAGAAATACCAGCGACCTCAGATATGTGGATGATATCACTCCAATGGCAAAAGCAAAGAGGAACTAAAGAGCCTCTTGATGAGGGTGAAGGAGAGTGAAAGAGCCGGCTTAAAACTGAATATTAAAAAAAAACTAAGATCATGGCATCTGGCCCCATTAATGTATGGCAAATAGAAGAGAAAATGGTGGAAGTAGTGACAGATTTCCTTTTCTTGGGTTCTAAAGTCTCTGTGCATGGTGACTGCAGCCATGAAATCAGAAGATGATTGCTTCTCAGCAGGAAACCCATGACAAACTTAGGCAGCATGTTGAAAAGCAGAGACATTACTCTGCTGACAAAGGCCCATATTGTCAAGGCTATGGTCTTCCCCTCTGTCACTTACAGTTGTGAGAGCTAGACTATAAAGAAGACAGAATGCCAAAGAACTGATGCCTTTGAAATGTGGTGCTGGACAAGACTCTTGAGAGTCCCTTGGACAGCAAGGAGATCAGAGCAGTCAATCTTAAGAAAAATCAACCCTGGATACTCACTGGAAGGACTGATGCTCAAGCTGCAGCTCCAGTATCCTGGTCACGTGATGCAAACAGATTCATTGGAAAAGTCTCTGATGCTGGGAAAGATTGAGGGCAGAAGGAGAAGAAGGCTTCAGAGGATGATATGGCTGGATGCCATTACTAATGCAATGGACATGAACTTGGGCAAAGTTCAGAAGATAGTAAGGGAAGGGAGGCCTGGGGTGCTGCAGTCCATGAGGTCACAAATAGTTGGACATGACTGGGAGACTGAACAACAACAGTATTTTTCTTAGGCCAGCTGGCTACTGCCAAAATTATATTTCAAATAGCCCTCTTATGACCCAATACCTGTTTGTTTTAGTAAAACCAATAGACCTGACCCTATCATTTGGGAAGATCAGGATGACATAGCTGTTCAAACCCTAATAGAACACTAGATAAATTTTTCTGCCCTTAATATCTCAATTGTCAACTTTACTTTTTTCTTTGTTTATAATTGAAAAAGAAGAAAATGTCCTTGGTGTAGTTGCCAGAAAGCATAGGGACAATATTGACCATAGAGTATTACAGCCAACAGCTAGACCCTGTAACACAAACATAACATCCTTCCCTCAGAGCCTTTCTTTCTACTGCCCTTTTAGCCAAGATCCTGGAAGAAAACCATGGGATTCCTTCTAACCATCTTTGTGCCTCATGCAGTTGAAGCTCTCCTGAATCCTGTCATACTCAACACCTTTCAGTTAGTCATCTACAGATCACCTCCAGACTTGATGACTTATAGGAAAGTCCTCTAAATAATGCTGATTTTATTATTATTTACTGATTGTTCTTATTTAAAAGATATTTAGGGGAAAAAAAGTCAGTACTATGCTAGGTGAAAGTGAAAGTGAAGTCGCTCAGTCGTGTCTGATTCTTTGAGACCCTGTGGACTGTAACCTACCAGGCTCCTCTGTCCATGGGATTCTCCAGGCAAGAGTACTGGAATGGGTTGCCATTTCCTTCTCCAGGGGATCTTCCCGACCTAGGGATTGAACTCAGTTCTCCCACCTTGCAGGCAGACGTTTTAACCTCTGAGCCACCAGGGAAGCTCTACTATTCTGGGTATGCTACTGCAAATCCTTTTGAAGTCAGTGAGGCAAAACCCATGCTCTCAGCTACCTCAGCTCAATAAGACACTCTTAACAAGGCCTACATTAGCAAAGGGCAAAAATGCAAATATCTCTACTGACAATAGGAATCCTTGAAGTAGCTCAAGACTTTGGAATATTATAGAGGCTTCCTCATTTCTTGTGGAAAACATGTCCAGGAATTATTAGATTCTATACTCTTGCCAGCTGCTGTGGCCATTATCAAGTTCCCTGGAAATGCCAAACTTCATTCTCTACAGGGTAAAGGAAACCATCCTGCTAATATTTCTGCCAAATGTTACTCTCAAGGAACCAACAATTCAACCTCTCTTGTGATCCAGAGGGATGTTCCCCCAAATGATAATTTAGAACTAGAAATGTCCAGCCGTTGGCCTCAGAAAAGGGAAAACAAAACTGGAAATTTCATAACTATTGTTTTGATAAAAGGAATCTGGCTTGGGCTAAATAACAATCCAGTTTTGCCAAAGACTCTAAAGTTTTCATCATTACCCACTGCGTATTCACTAAACCACTGGTCTTCAATACTGGTGTGTAGATGTTACCAAGGTCACAAAGAGTGCCCAGTTTGTTTGCCTCACTTTCCAGAAGTGCAATTCAGAAATGGGCCATTTGAGGTTTGGCTGTTGGATTTTATAGAACTACTCTCATCTCATTCATATAAATATGCCTTGGTAAGGAAAGGATTTATTTATTTTCTCAGTAGATTGAAGCTTTTTCTTATAGACAGGCTACCACCATTACTGTGACTAAAATACTACCAGAAAAGGCTGTCTCCACTTGGAAATTTCCCTTAAACTTCATCGTGACTGGGAGATTCACTTCACCAGTCAAGTGATTCCACAAGTCTGTGCTGTTTGGCTCGTTTTCAGCACTTTCACTGTGCTTACCATCTTCAATCCTCAGGGATAATTGAAAGCACTAATGGTGTTATTAAACCTCTATTGGTAAAACTGTAGAAAACTTTCAAATATCCTGTCCAAAGGACTATTAGTCTTTCTAAATCTCACGTATACACCTTTTGGAATTCATAAGTCCCCCAATTTTGAGATAATCCCATGATGCATGATATATTTAGTTCTTGCCTCCTTTGATTAACAGATGATAAAAGAAGATACATTTCAATATCATACAGGCATAATTGTTTCTGTTGAAAATAAGCATGTTTCAGTAGAGCAGTCTTTTCACTGTGCCTGTCTGTGAGACGAAGACCATAAACATCATTCCTTAACCTCATTGGAAAGGCTCCTATAAGGTACAGTTAAGTAACCTATGTGCTATAATACTTCAAGTAACAGACTGTTGGATTCATGTATCATCTCTAAGAGAACAATAAGCCCTGACTGGACCCACACATGATCTGGCAACCTGAAAGAAACATTTCCAGGAATTGAAGCAGACACAACCCAACAGAGCTTTCCCGAGATGCCCAAACCAGGTTTGCATACTTTTTCTGCTGTTATCTCCACTCTCTCTTTCTTGGTCCAATCTACTGAAAAAGGGGGAAATCTTTCTGATTGTTGGAGTTGTTGCCAAAAAAGTCAGTCTGTTCATGATATCAGAGATCCCTTAGTCTTCTCTTTAATCCCAAATGATAACCCTCAGGACTATGGATGTTGTTGATATAATTAGGTTGATATGAAGAAGTGTTCTCATATGTTGTTGCACATTTGCAAATCATTACCTGAAAATTCATGATCCTTTGACCTCTTTAGCTGGTTAACTTCAGGTTTGGCTCCTGCTTTTTCTGTTATTACAAAAACTAGGGTCATTATTCTGCTAAATAATGGGACAACTGGGAGGCTTGTGCCTGTTGGTTTTTAAATCTTTGCAGAAGTAATACACTAAAAAGAATGATAATCTCTAATGCTTATCTCTGGTGGAAAATGCCTGAGAGTTATCCCCCCTTCACATTTATGTTATGCAAATATGTCCTTCCTGGTTTCAATCTGCACACCTTCCCTCCAATGTGGGGATATGGGACATGACAACCAGAAAAGGTTCTTTCTAACATCAAAAGATGAAACCATTAAATATGACAAATCAGACTCTTGATCAGCAGTGCTTCTGAGGAAACTTCTTGATCAAAAGGGAAAATTGTATTTATTTTAATTTAAGTTTATTTATTTTAATTGGAGTCTAATTACTTTACAATAAATAAATAAATAAAGGGAAAACTGAAAAATAAAGAAACTTCTTTTAAAATAGAGTCTGGAAGCCCTGAAGGGGAAGCTCTCATGCACCACCATTTAGATCCCAGTAACAGGAAGGAAGAATTTTTCTTTGCTCAGCAATAGTCCAGCCAATGAGAAACTGTTGTCATCCTGGACTCTGAAACAGCCCTTCAAACCTGCCTTTTTTCTTTTATAAAAGCAAGCCCCTCTCCTATGTTCTCCAGACTTGACTATGGTTTGCTTTAGTTTGATTGTTCTGAATTGCAATTCTCTACTCTTCCCAAATTAACTCTTTTTTTTTTCATGTAAAGTAACGGTCTATTTGTGTGTGTGTGTGTTTATTTTAAAGTAAACAAACTAAATCATGGATGTGAATTAGCATACTCATTGGCCCATTCTTGTACTGAATTCATATTTTTAAAAAAATTCAGTCAAATTTATGGAAAAGTATCAAGCAAACATATACAGAAAAGGACATAGCAAAGGGGAGAAAATTATTGCTATAAATATAGTAGAAAAGGTTGATAATTTTGTTATACAAAAAGCTCTTAGAAATCAATTTAAAAACTCACTAAGATTCCCTTAGAAAAATGGGCAAAGAATCCAAGAAGGTAATTGTCAAGGAAAAAATTAAATACCAAATAAATACATGAAAAAGGTCAGTCTTTTTAATTTATAAAATGAGCTTTTTTCTTTTTCCCACTTATTACAGAGTGCTTTCCATGATGTGGTGGCTATCTCATATAGGGCTGCCAGAACCTCCTGTTACTATAACCTAATGAGACCTCTAATCACTGTAACCTTTATAGAGAGCAGGTTGTCTTTAACAATGGTCACAGATCTGGGCCTACTAATTCATGGATAGGATATAACCAGAAATACTGCATAATTGTTATGCATGAAGTTGTTCAAGCATATCTTAATTGAAATAGTAAAAAAATAAATAAATAAAAAAGAATCAGGGTCTAACAAGCACAGAATTTAAGAACAAAGAATACTTAGTGAAAAAGATGCAACAAATGCTATATGAAAACAGCAATTTGAGTCATGTATGGTATATATGTGTTATTGATTACACAACTGGGTTATTAATGAGCTAGACCCATTAAGGCTCAATTTGAAAGTTCTTTCACTTTCCCCAGAGACTGCATTCAACTTGCTATGTCACCTCTTTTTTCACGCTAACTGGATGGTATCTTTGGCATGTCACATAGCGGTCCAGTGATTAAAATAGTCTTTTTTTTTTTTTTTAGAAATTAAGAAGTTTAGTTCACAGTGGCTGCACTGGCAGAAACATTGCAATGCCTTCAACTCATGAAATCCATCAAGATAGCCTCTTCTCTTTTTCATTACAATGGAACTTCAGTTGTTTAGTATGTAGCTTGGAAATACCTGATGGATGGGCTAGAGAGTCTGCACAAATTTGGTCACTTCTAAACAAGTTTAGAGGTGGCACAGCAGACACTTCTCATAATATGTAGGTGTTTATCACTTATTCTGAGTTGGATTGATGAATCTAGCTCCTCTCTTTAGGATATGAAATCTGTGAACACTTGTAGTATTCAGCTATAGTCTATTTCTTAAAAATAAAGAAAAATGCTTTCCAACAGCTTTTAATTTTGGAATTGCAGATTAAGTGAAAGTCACTCAGTCGTGTCCAACTCTTTGTGACCTCCATGGACTATACAGTCCATGGAATTCTCCAGATCAGAACACTGGAGTAGGTAGCCTTTCCCTTCTCCAACGGAATCTTCCCAACCCAGGGATCAAACCCAGGTCTCCTGCATGGCAGATGGATTCTTTAGTAGCTTTACCAGCTGAGCCACAAGGGAAGCCCCTTGAAGATAACTGCAGATAATTTCTGCTTTATTTTTTGTTATCACATCTTACAAGTTTTCTAGTCATCAAGTCTTTATAAGAACAAAATAATAACTACTAAGTAATTCAGTTTTGTTGGTACCAAAGTAAATTATTCATATCATGTAAAGTAAGAGAATAATCACTTGTATTTTTAATAACAAATTTGAGTACTTAATAAAATTATATTATTTATTTAAAGGTCCAGATAAGTAAATAGACTAATCAATACTGATCATTGAGAGGGAAGAAGAAAATCAGACTTGGGGTAGAATTTCATTTACTTAAATAAAAATGTGATATAACCATAACTTTATTACCACTACTGCTTCTACTTGATAGAACTGCACCATAACTGCTCACTGTGGGATTAGTTTTCAAGTTTTATCCCATGATATCTCTGGAAATACAAACTGCTTATTTCAGACAGAGGCTTAGAAATGTAGTATATTTTTTACCATGTTTACTCAACTAGAGAGTTGGCACAACTTGGTATTCAAACTCTGCTTGGAATAACTAAAGATCATGTACTTTCCACTGCTTCAGACTAGAAAAAAAAATATTGGGAGATAAATGGAGCATCATATTCAAAACGCCCTCTCTTGCCAAGGTGAAAAAGCACCACAGATAAATGGCTCTGGATAATCAAAGCACATTAGATTATTCTTATCTGGCATTTTAGATAAAGAAGATGGTTAATGTAAGTAAGGATATATAATATGTATAAGATAGATAGATAGATAATATAATATAGCAGCATAAGATGTTACACTATAGAACTTACTGTGTTTTATAAAGGGTGATTTAATTATCACAGCTTGCAAAGTCCACCTTTTATTGAGATTAACAAGGCAGAATGCTGTAGTCACACAGTGAATCCCATGACTGGCACAAATCTAACAAGAACCAGTCACCTCATTCGATATCTTTCTTCCTCCAAAATGCAATTAACAGACTGGGATTAGTTGAACAAATTCCAAATTATATTCAAATGAAAGCAATTTACCCAGAGTCTGGGTCCAACAGGTGATCATTTCAAAGCTCCTGGAAGAATTGGATGGTTTCATCTAATTGTTCTCAGGATGAAATGGACTTAAATGCATGGTTCCAACAGGCCCCTCCATGTACAGTCCATATGGTGGTTCAGTGCTAGCCTTTCAGCTTCATTAGCCCAAAGGGCAGTCTGAGTAATTATATCTTACTTCCAAAATAATTTATGATGAACAAAAATGTTTCAATCTAGCACAAAATAACAGCTAAAATTTTCTAATAATAAGACAAAGACAGTTGTAGGTGTATGCGTATACAGGAGGAGTGTTTGTATTGGGAAGGAGGGGAGATACAAAAGACTAATACAATTTTTTTGTGTGTGCTAGATATGGAGCACTTGAAAGCATTTCACTTACTTTGTATTGTGATAATAAAAGTGTGAATTAATATTCATCGCATATGATTTGAACATGAAGAAGCGGGATATTCAAAACCACATATAAATATTTAACACTACCTTTTGGTATTCAAGGTGTGTCTTTTTCTTTGCTCTCTACCAGGTTGCAATTATTTATATTCCAAGCACCATATGAATGTGGCTGAAATCATTTACCTTCCGTTCATCTAAGTTAATTTTCAGACAGTTCAGTTGCTCAGTCGTGTCCAACTCTTTGCCACCCCATGGACTGTAGCACGCCAGGCTTCCCTGTCTATCACCATCTACTAGAACTTGTTGAAACTCATGTCCATCAAGTTGGTTATGCCATCTCATCCTCTGTCATCCCCTTCTCCTCCTGTCCTTAATCTTTCCTATCATCAGGGTCTTTTCCAATGAGTCAGTTCTTCACACCAGGTGGCTAAAGATTGGAGCATCAGCTTCAGTCCTTCTAATGTATATTCAGGACTGATTTCCTTTAGGATGAACTGGTTGGATCTCCTTGCAGTCCAAGGGGATGCTCAAGAGTCTTCTCCAACACCACAGTTCAAAAGCATCAATTCTGTGGTGTTCAGCTTTCTTTATGGTCCAGCTCTCATCCAGACATGACAACTGGAAAAATCGTAGCTTTGACTAGATGGACCTTTGTCAGAAATGTAATGTCTCTGCTTTTTAATATGCTGTCTAGGTTTGTCATAGCTTTTCTTCCAAGGAGCAAGCATCTTTTAATATCATGGCTGTATTTACCAACTGCAGTGATTTTGGAGCCAAAGAAAATAAAATCTGTCACTTTTCCCACTGTATCCCTATCTATTTGCTATGATTGATGAAACTGGCTGCCATGATCTTTGTTTTTTGAACGTTGAGTTTTAAGTCAGCTTTTTCACTCTCCTGTTTCACTTTCATCGAGAAACTCTTCAGCTTCTTTTCACTTTCTGCCATAAGAATGTTATCATGTACATATCTGAACTTACTGATATGTCTCCCTACAGTCTTGTTTCCAGCTTGTGCTTCATCCAGTCCGGTATTTCACATGATGTACTTTGCATATAGCTTAAATAAGCAAAGTGACAATATACAGTCTTGATGTACTCCTTTCCCAGTTTGAAGCAGTCTGTTGTTCCATGTCTGTTTCTAACTCTTTCTTCTTGCTCTGCATACAGCTTTCTCAGGACTCAGGTTAGGTGGTCTGGTATTCCCATCTCTTTAATAATTTTCCAGTTCATTGTGATCCACACAGTCAAAAGCTTTAGCACAGTCAATGACACAGAAGTAGTTCTTTTTTCTGGAATTCTTTTGACTTTTAATGATCCAATGGATGCTGGCAATTCAATCGCTGGTTTCTCTGCCTTTTCTCAATTCAGTTTGATCATCTTGAAGTTCTCAGTTCACATACTGTTGAAGCCTCTCTTGGAAAATTTTTCCTTTTCTCCTTTGCCTTTTGCTTCTCTTCTTTTCCCAGCTATTTGTAAGACCTCCTCAACCATTTTGCCATTTTGCATTTCTTCTTCATGGGGATGGTTTTGATCACCATCTCTTGTACAGTGTTACAAACCTCCATCCCTAGTTCTTCAGGCATTCTAACTATCAGATATAATCCCTTGAATCTATTTGTCACTTCCACTGTATAAGTGTAAGGTATTTGATTTAGGTAGTACCTGAATGGTCTAGTGGTTTTCCCTACTTTCTTCAATTTAGGTCTGAATTTTGCAATAATGGGTTCATTTTTTGAACCACAGTCAGTCTTGGTTTTGTTTCTACTGGCTGTATAGAGCTTTTCCATCTTTGGCTGCAGATAATATAATCAGTCTGATTTTGGTATTGAACATCTGCTGATGTCCATGTGTAGAGTCATCTCTTGTGCTCTTGGAAGAGGGCGCCTGCTATAACTAGTGCATTCTCTTGGGAAAATTATGTTAGACTTTCCCCTGATTCATTTTGTACTCCAAGGCCAAACTACCCGTTCCTCCAGGTATCTCTTAGCTGGAGTAAGAAATTTAATTTTAAAATGATATAAAGTTTTTGTTTTGTTTCCATTTCTGCATATAAAGAAGGAACTTAGAAGTTACCAATCCATTGTAACAGGTTTTAAAAAAAAGTAAACAGATGGAAAAATCACAACACTTTGGTCTGTAGAAGAGGTAAGGACTTAGGTCAGATTGCCACTCCCATGACTGGAAAAAAAGACGAGTGAATACAGAAAGTCATGATTTACCAGATAATCAACTAATGAGTGGAAGCTACCATGAGAATTCATGCCCAGGTAGAAAAACCTAAACTGTAATGGATGATCAGCTGAAGGTCCAGCATGGACATATATGAAATTTTAAAGTGTCAGGGGGATCCAGTTATAAGAGGGACTACACATTATTGTGCTTTTTATCTTCTGGAGCTTGACCAAGTTCTTGCATTAAATAATAATAATCATCATCCTGGCATACTTCTAGTATGGGGAATGAAAAAAGGAACCACTGTAGAATATACCAGTATACTATTCTTGGCAAGTCTGGCATTCAGAAGAAATGAGTCAACTAGAGGCTTATCTAAAGGGGATTATCAGAGTCTCACTGAGCTGGGTGAAGAGAAATACAAAATTAGCAATCATTTCCCACTTGTAGAGGGAGAAAGAAAAACAAACCTTAAAACAACAACAACAACTGAGAAATACTTGTGAAATTCAGAGTCCAGAGACACAGGTCCATTAAAAAACTGATACCTTTTGATAGGACTATAGAGTGTTTCCCCTTCTTCATATCTTGCCACCACATTACCAAAGACTCATTTATAGCAGTTCCTTTTACCTGCATATCATGTATGACTTTATTATTTTTTTTTCTAATTAATTTTTATTTTTTAGTTTGTTTTGCTTTACAATACTGTATTCGTTTTGCTATACATTGACATGAATCAGCCACGAGTGTACATGAACTCGCAATCCCGACCCCCACCTCCCTCCTCCTGCCCCACACCTTCTCTCTGGATTATCCCCGTGCATCAGTCCCAAGCATCCTGCATCCTGCATCAAACCTGGACTGGCAATTCGTCTCACTTATGATATCATACATGTTACATTGCCACTCTGCCAACCCATCCCACCCTCTCCCTCTCCCACAGAGTCCAAAAGGCCATTCTATACATCTGTTTCTCTTTTGCTGTCTTGCGTACAGGTTTATCATTACCATCATTCTAAATTCCATATATATGTGTAAGTATACTGTATTGGTGTTTTTCTTTCTGGCTTACTTCACTCTGTATAATCGGCTCCAGCGTCATCCACCTCATTAGAACTGATTCAAATGTATTCTTTTTAATAGCTGAGTAATACTCCATTGTGTATATGTACCACAGCTTTCTTATCCATTCATCTGCTGATGGACATCTAGGTTGCTTCCATGTCCTGGCTATTATAAACAGTGCCGCAATGAACATTGGGGTACACGTGTCTCTTTCAATTCTGGTTTCCTTGGTGTGTATGCCCAGCAGTGGGATCGCTGGATCATAAGGCAGTTCTATTTGCAATTTTTTAAGGAATCTCCACACTGTTCTCCATAGTGGCTGTACTAATTTGCATTCCCACCAACAGTGTAAGAGGGTTCCCTTTTCTCCACACCCTCTCCAGCATTTATTGCTTGTTGACTTTTGGATCGCAGCCATTCTGACTGGTGTGAAATGGTACCTCATTGTGGTTTTGATTTGCATTTCTCTGATAATGAGTGATGTTGAGCATCTTTTCATGTGTTTGTTAGCCATTCGTATGTCTTCTTTGGAGAAGTGTCTATTTAGTTCTTTGGCCCATTTTTTGATTGGGTCATTTATTTTTCTGGAGTTGAGCTGCATAAGCTGCTTGTATATTTTTGAGATTAGTTGTTTGTCAGTTGTTTCATTTGTTATTATTTTCTCCCATTCAGAAGGCTGTCTTTTCACCTTGTTTATAGTTTCCTTTGTTGTGCAGAAGCTTTTAATTTTAATTAGATCCCATTTGTTTATTTTTGCTTTTATTTCCAGTATTCTGGGAGGTGGATCATAGAGGATCCTGCTGTGATTTATGTCAGAGAGTGTTTTGCCTATGTTCTCCTCTAGGAGTTTTATAGTTTCTTGTCTTACGTTTAGATCTTTAATCCATTTTGAGTTTGTTTTTGTGTATGGTGTTAGAAAGTGATCTAATTTCATTCTTTAGAAAAAATGTATAGCATACTAAAAGGAAACACACACATATACACATAGAACTGGAAGAGATGGAGCAATAATCAGAATCAGAAATACTATAGATACTTCCTTGGTGTTCCCGTGGGTAAAACTCCATGTCCCAATCCAGAGGGTCCTGGATTTGATTCCTGGTCAGAGAACTAGATCCCACATGTTGCAACTAAGATCACACATGCTGCAAGTAAGATCCCACATGTTCTAACCAAGACCTGTGAGCTATACTATGCTTAATCGCCCACTCATGTCCAAGTCTTTTCAACCCCATGGACTGTAGCCTGTCAGGGTCCTCTGTCTATGGGGATTCTCCAGGCAAGAATCCTGGAGCCATCTGAGCCACCTGGGAAGCCCATGAATGCTGGAGCAGGTAGTCCATCCCTCTCCAGGGGAACTTCCCAAACTGGGAATTGAACGGGATCTCCTGCATTGCAGTCAGCTACCAGGGATGCCCAGCTAAGGCTTGCTGCTGCTGCTGCTGTGTCACTTCAATCGTGTTCGACTCTGTGTGACCTCATAGACGGCAGCCCACCAGGCTCCCCCATCCCTGGGATTCTTCAGACTTGTGATTTCAAACAGCCATGGTTGATATGCTAAAACTCTAATGGATGAAGTAGACATCATTCAGGAACAGATGGACAATATAAGCAAAGTGGCAAAAATCCTAAAAAAAAAAATAACCAAAAAAGAAATGCTAGATAGAAAAAGAGCTGTAATAGAAATAAAGAATGATTTTGGTGAGTTTATTAGTAGACTTGCACATGATGTGGAAAGAATCTCTGAACTTGAAGACATAGGAATAGGAACAACAACAAAAAATAAATAAATAAAAAGCAAAAAGAACAAAAACTAAGAAAGAAAAAATAGAATATTCAAATATTTGAGCCCTTTGGAATGTCAACAAAAAGTATCAAATGTGTGTAATATACCATAAAGAGAAGAAAGGAACAGAAGAAATTTGAAAAAATTGTGATTGAGAATTTCTCCCAAATTAATGGCAGACAGAAAACCACAGATTTAAAAAGCTCAGAGAACTCCAAAGAGGAAAACTGCCAAAAACAAAGAGCAATGAAAAAAAAAAAATATATATATATATATATAAACAGAAAAAAAATACTTATAAAGGAAAAAAAAGATAAGAATTATATTAAATTTTTGCTCAGAAACCACAAAAGAAAGATGAAAGTGGAATGCAAAATTTAGACTTTAAAGAAAAATAGCATCAACCTAGAATACTATTATCTGCAAAACTATCTTTCAAAAGTAGAGGCTAAATAAAGACTGTTAGTTGAGATAAAGAAGGAGACTGCATAAACTTCAAGGGACCAATCCAATAAGAAGATATAACAATTATAAGTACACATGCAGCCAACATGGGAGCACTTCCATATCTAAGGTGAATACCAACATCCATAAATGGAGAAATCAACAGTAATGCAATAGTAGGAGACTTCAACATCTCACTTACGTCAGTGGACAGATCATACAGACAGAATCAGTAAGGAAAAACAGGCTGTAAATGATACATTAGACCAGATGGACTTAACTGATATTTATTAAGCACCCCATCTAAAAGCAGCAGAATACATCTTTTCTCATGTGCATATGGAACTTTCTCCAGATTAACCACATACTGGACCACAAAATGACCCTTAGTAAATTTAAGAACACAGAAATCATATCAAAGCATTTCTGATCACAGCACTATAATAAATAAACTACAAAGAAAAAAAAAAAACCTGGAAAAATCCAAAACACACTGAGGATAAATAACATGCTACTAAAGAAGCAATAGATCACTGAAAAAAATCAAAGAAGAAATTTAAAAAAATACTTAAGGGGCAAATGAAGATGAAAGCATAACCTATGGGATTCAGCTGAAGCAATTCCAAGAGGGAAGTTAATAGCAATATAATCTTATCTCAGAAAACAATAAAAATCTCAACCTAACCTTACACCTAAAGGAACTAGAGAAAGTAGATCAAACAAAATCCAAAGTTAGCAAAAGGAAAGCAATCAAAGAGATCAGAGCAGAAATAAATAGAAATGAAGAAAACAATAGAAAATATTAATGAAATGAACCTAAAAGTTGGTTCTTCAAAAATACAAATCAAATTGATAAAAGTTTACCCTGAATCATCAGCAAAAAAAAAAAAAAAAAAAAAGAGAGGAATCAAATCAATAAAATCAGAAAGGAGAAAGGAGAAGTTACAACAGACACTAGAGAAATACAAGGAATCATAAGAGACAATTACAATAATAGACAGCCAATAAAATGGACAACCTGGAGGAAATAAAGTATTCAGACTACTTGTGAAGTAGTATATGTTACTTTCAAAAATATATTTGTTAAGCACATAAAATGTTAAAGTCACGATGTACCTACTGTGGGAAATGCAAATACCACACATGATCTTTTTCTTACTTTCTCTTTTAGATACTTATACTGTGAAAGTTCAAACAAAAAAGTTCCTCTGTTCTAAAAAAATAAGCTTATAATAATATAACCTTAATTATGTAGAGTAATATATTTCCATCTTTAAATAAAATGAAACAATCACTGTCTATCCAACTTTCAGTCTGACAGGACATCCCCTTGACTCTTCCTTTAATCTATAGTTATAATTAGCATAGCTTAATTTCGCAATTCTAGGAAGTCTGGTCTAGTAGTGATATATTTTCTTACGTTTTGTCTGGGAGATTGGGAGAGACTCTCTGTTCAACATTTCTGAAGGGCAACTTTGATAGCTAAAGTATTCCTTTTTGGTAATTTTTTCATTTCATCACTGTGAATATACAATCCTACTCTCTCCCAGTCTGTGAAGAACTGCTAAGAAATCTGTAAATAGTCGTAGAAATCCCCTTGTATGTGTTTTTTTTTTTTTTTGCTTTTGATTTCATTGTTCTATTAAAATGTGTCTTGGAGATCTCTTTGAGTTGAACACTTTCGGGGACCTATAAGCTTCATAAACAAGATTGTCTAAATCTCTCCCCAGATTTGGGATGTCCTCAACCATTATTTCTTTAAATAACCTCTTCTTCTTCTCCTCTCTGCCTTCTGGGGATGCAATAATGGGTGGATTGCTTCACTTTGTAGTATTTCATAATTGCTGTAGATTTTCTTCACTCATTTTCATTTTTCTCTGTTTTCCTTTGAGCTTTTTTCAAATGATCTTTGAAATCATAGATTCATTCTTCTGCTTGATCAGCTCTATTATTAAAGGTATCTATTGCATTTTCTAGGAGAAGGCAATGGCACCCCACTCCAATACTCTTGCCTGGAAAATCCCATGGATGGAGGAGGCTGGTAGGCTGCAGTCCATGGGGTCACTGATGGTTGGACATGACTAAGCGACTTCACTTTCACTTTTCATTTTCATGCATTGAAGAAGGAAATGGCAACCCACTCCAGTGTTCTTGCCTGGAGAATCCCAGGGACGGGGGAGCCTGGTAGGCTGCTGTCTATGGGGTCCCACAGAGTCGGACACGACTGAAGCGACTTAGCAGCAGCAGCAGCATTGCATTTTCTACTCATTCATTATATTGATCAGCTCCAAAATTGTTTGGTTCCCTATCACTATTTCTATTTCTCTATTAAACATGTTTTGTTCATGTGTTGTTTTTCTGATTTCAGTAGATTGTTTTCCTGTTTGTTTGTTTGTTTTCTCTTGTAGTTCGCTCAGCTTCCTTAAAACGATTACCATACAGAATGAAGGTCTTGATTTCTTTGGGGTCAGTAGCTGGGAAATTATTGTGTTCCTTTGGTGGTGTCATGCTTCCTTTACTTTTCATATTCCTTTAAGTCATCTACTGCAGCCTTTGCATTTAAATAAGGAGCCACATCTTCTACTCTTTATTGACTAAATTTAGCAGAAAGTCCTTCTGTCACCCCAGTTACAGATTCTAAGGCTTTTTCAGACCTTTTCTATGGACACACTTGCTCCATATTTCTTGTTCCATTTTGGGGGTTAGTTCTTAAGATTTTATGCTTTTTCTTGAGGCTGCAAAAGCCAGGCCAGGTACTGGTGATGTCCTATTTTATTTCCCTTGGGTAGCGGTAAATGTTCAAGTTTGCTTGTTTTGTCCTAGTCCTACAGACTGGAGTGAGCTTTCTGAGTCATGCTCACTAATCAATTCAAAAACAAAAAAACCTCACACTGCCTATAGGTGTGTACATTGGGATCTGGCTATGGAATTGATGGTCATCTGAATTAAATTTGCCCATTTTGGCCCATCTACTTCTGCTTCTGCTTTATTGCCTAAGCCAAAGCCTTTGACCGTGTGGATAAAAAAAAAAAAAACTGTGGAAAATTCTTAAAGAGATGGTAATACCAGACCACCTTACTTACCTCCTGGAAAATCTGTATGCAGGTCAAGAAGCAACAATTAGAACAAGACATGGAACAGTAGACTGGTTCCAGACTGGGAAAGGAGTACATCAAGGCTGTAAATTGCTATCCTGCTTATTTAATTTATATGCAGAGTATATCATGAGAAATGCTTGGCTGGATGAAGCACAAGCTGGAATCAAGATTGCAGGGAGAAATATCAATAAGTTCATATATGCAGAAAATACCACCCTCATGGCAGAAAGCGAAGATGAACTAAAGATTTCCCTGATGAAAGTGAAAGAGGAGAGTGAAAAAGCAGCCTTAAAACTCAGCATTCAAAATACGAAGATCATGGCTCTGGTCCCATTCGGTTAGTTTCAGTCGCTCAGTCGTGTCAGACTCTTTGCGACCCCATGAATCGCAGCACACCAGGCATCCCTGTCTATCACCAACTCCTGGAGTTCACTCAGACTCACCTCCATCGAGTCAGTGACACCATCCCGCCATCTCATCCTCTGTCGTCCCCTTCTCCTCCTGCCCCCAATCCCTCCCAGCATCAGAGTCTTTTCCAATGAGTCAACTCTTCACATCAGGTGGCCAAAGTACTGGAGTTTCAGCTTTAACATCATTCCTTCCAAACAAATCCCAGGGCTGATCTCCTTCAGAATGGACTGGTTGGATCTCCTTGCAGTCCAAGGGACTCTCAAGAGTCTTCTCCAACACCACAGTTCAAAAGCATCAATTCTTTGGCACTCAGCCTTCTTCACAGTCCAACTCACATCCCTACATGACCACGGGAAAAACCATAGCCTTGACTAGACGGACCTTAGTTGGCAAAGTAAAGTCTCTGCTTTTGAATATGCTCTCTAGGTTGGTCATAACTTTTCTTCCAAGGAGTAAGCATCTTTTAATTTCATGGCTGCAGTCACCATCTGCAGTGATTATGGAGACCCAAAAAATAAAGTCTGACACTGTTTCCATTGTTTCCCCATCTATTTTCCATGAAGTGATGGGACTGGATGCCGTGATCTTTGTTTTCTAAATGTTGTCCCATTTAGCCATGAAATTGAGGCACTTGCTCCTTGGAAGTAAAGCTATGACAAACCTAGACAGCATATTAAAAAGCAGAGACGTTACTTTGCCAACAAAGGTCCATAGTGTCAAAGCTATGGTTTTTCCCGTAGTCATGTATGGATGTCAGAGTTGGACCATAAAGAAAACTGAGCACCAAAGAATTGATGCTTTTGAATTGGGGTGTTGGAAAAGACATGAATGTCTCTTGAACTGCAAGGAGACCAAAACAGCCAATTCTAAAGGAAATCAGTCCTGAATATTTATTGGAAGNCTCACACTGCCTATAGGTGTGTACATTGGGATCTGGCTATGGAATTGATGGTCATCTGAATTAAATTTGCCCATTTTGGCCCATCTACTTCTGCTTCTGCTTTATTGCCTAAGCCAAAGCCTTTGACCGTGTGGATAAAAAAAAAAAAAACTGTGGAAAATTCTTAAAGAGATGGTAATACCAGACCACCTTACTTACCTCCTGGAAAATCTGTATGCAGGTCAAGAAGCAACAATTAGAACAAGACATGGAACAGTAGACTGGTTCCAGACTGGGAAAGGAGTACATCAAGGCTGTAAATTGCTATCCTGCTTATTTAATTTATATGCAGAGTATATCATGAGAAATGCTTGGCTGGATGAAGCACAAGCTGGAATCAAGATTGCAGGGAGAAATATCAATAAGTTCATATATGCAGAAAATACCACCCTCATGGCAGAAAGCGAAGATGAACTAAAGATTTCCCTGATGAAAGTGAAAGAGGAGAGTGAAAAAGCAGCCTTAAAACTCAGCATTCAAAATACGAAGATCATGGCATCTGGTCCCATTCGGTTAGTTTCAGTCGCTCAGTCGTGTCAGACTCTTTGCGACCCCACGAATCGCAGCACACCGGGCATCCCTGTCTATCACCAACTCCTGGAGTTCACTCAGACTCACCTCCATCGAGTCAGTGACACCATCCCGCCATCTCATCCTCTGTCGTCCCCTTCTCCTCCTGCCCCCAATCCCTCCCAGCATCAGAGTCTTTTCCAATGAGTCAACTCTTCACATCAGGTGGCCAAAGTACTGGAGTTTCAGCTTTAACATCATTCCTTCCAAACAAATCCCAGGGCTGATCTCCTTCAGAATGGACTGGTTGGATCTCCTTGCAGTCCAAGGGACTCTCAAGAGTCTTCTCCAACACCACAGTTCAAAAGCATCAATTCTTTGGCACTCAGCCTTCTTCACAGTCCAACTCACATCCCTACATGACCACGGGAAAAACCATAGCCTTGACTAGACGGACCTTAGTTGGCAAAGTAAGTCTCTGCTTTTGAATATGCTCTCTAGGTTGGTCATAACTTTTCTTCCAAGGAGTAAGCATCTTTTAATTTCATGGCTGCAGTCACCATCTGCAGTGATTATGGAGACCCAAAAAATAAAGTCTGACACTGTTTCCATTGTTTCCCCATCTATTTTCCATGAAGTGATGGGACTGGATGCCGTGATCTTTGTTTTCTAAATGTTGTCCCATTTAGCCATGAAATTGAGGCACTTGCTCCTTGGAAGTAAAGCTATGACAAACCTAGACAGCATATTAAAAAGCAGAGACGTTACTTTGCCAACAAAGGTCCATAGTGTCAAAGCTATGGTTTTTCCCGTAGTCATGTATGGATGTCAGAGTTGGACCATAAAGAAAACTGAGCACCAAAGAATTGATGCTTTTGAATTGGGGTGTTGGAAAAGACATGAATGTCTCTTGAACTGCAAGGAGACCAAAACAGCCAATTCTAAAGGAAATCAGTCCTGAATATTTATTGGAAGAATTGATGCTGAAGCTGGAACTCCAATCCTTTGGCCACCTTATGCAAAGAACAGACTCCCTAGAAAAGACTCTGACTGGGAAAGATTGAAGGCAAGAGGAGAAGGGACGACAGAGGATGAGATGGCTGAATGGCTTCACCAACTCGATGAACATGAGTTCGAATAGGCTCCGGAAACCGGTGATGAACAAGGAAGCCTGGCGTGCTGCAGTCATGAGGTCACAAAGAGTTGGACACTGCTGAGCGACAGAACTGACTGAAGTCTTGGTTGTTGTGTGTGTGTGGCAACTGAGCACTGGTGGTGTCTGTGGCCAACTGTGAGAATATTCAGAGGGAGTGTCCCCAGAATCATGTGGGTAGTCTTCTTGACAGTACATAAGGCAGTCAGTGAGATTCACACTCTTGTAATAACCTCAGAGTCCTTATTGCTGTTCTGTGGGTCCTTCACTGCCCCTCAGTTGTATAACACACTCCATATTCTGGATGGGGTGAGAAAGAAGTGAGCCTTTTCAGCAGTGCCCGAAGAGCTGGGTAAGCCAGACCCTTAACTCATAACCTTTCGATTTCTCCCTCTGAGGAAACTACAGGTCAAGTAGATTCACCTGTACCACCTTGGTAAAGAGGTATTACCAGTACAGTGAAATTTTCTGTTTCCCTCTTCAATGAATTCAACATCAAGTTTTGCTTTTCGTCTTTTTTTTTTTTTTTAATCCAATGGACATTGGAAATTTTTTGCTAAACTACTGAAATTGTACAAAGACACTCAGTTATTTGAACATGGACTTGGAATAGTTATAAATGTTTATCGTAAACACTAGGACATCCACTAAGAAAAGTTAAAAAAAAAAAAAAAAGAATTGTAGCTGCTATGGTAAGAAAGTAGAGGAAATGAAGCCATCCAAAATGCTCAATTAGAATCATGATAGGCAGAAAAAGAGTGGAAGTCAAAAAATAGAAACAAACAAGGACAAGAAATAGTAACAAATATGGTAACTGTTAATCCAACTATATCAGAAATCACTTTAAATGTTAAAGACCTAAGTATGTCAATTAAAAAATAAAGATAAGGTGTACTGAAAAATAAGACCTAATTATATGCTGTCTACAAGAAACCCATTTTAACTATATAGACATATTTCTATGAAAAGCAAACTGATGGAGAAAAAATATGGCATGCTAGCATTAACCAATAGGAAGCATGGATAGCTATGTTAATTTCAGACAGAGTCAACCCTAAAGCAAGTTACTCATGATAAAGGAGGTCACTACATAATAATAAAGAGGCAATTTTCAAGAATAAATGAGTCTTAATTTGTGTACACCTAAAAATAGAGTACAACTACATGAAGCAAAACCTAACAAATTTGCAAGGAGGAATGTCAATTCACTATACAGTTGGAGATTTCAATGCTTCTGCACAGAAATGGACAGATATATTCATCCAAAGGGGCACCATTGAATCAAACAGCACCATTAAATGACTGGATATAATTGACATCTATACATATTGAAGCAACAGAGGAATAGATGTTTTTCCTCAAGTTATATGGAACATTCACTGATAAATGCTTTATTCTGAATCATAAAGCAAACCTTGACAAATTTAGAAGAATAGAAAGCATATAATGTCTATTGTCAGACTACAATAAAATTTAAGTAGAAATCAATAACAGAAAGATAACTAGAAAATTATAAAATGCATGGGGATTAAACAACACACATTTAAACAATCAATGAATCAAAGGAGAAATTTTAAGAGAAATTGAAAAATATTTTGAACTTAAAAAAAAGGAATATACAGTTTATCAAAATTTGTAGGATACAATAAAAGCAGTGTTTGGAGGGAAATTTATAGTTGAATCCACTACATTAGAAAAGAAAAAAATTGCAATAAATATGTTTCCATTTTAGGAAACTAGGAAAAGAATAGCAAATTAAGCTGAAATTAAGAAGAAAAGAAACACAAAAATTTGAGTAGAGGTCAATGAATTATGAACAAGAAATCAGTAGAGAAAACCAACAAATCCAAGGGCTGGTTCTTTGAAAGAATCAATAATATTGATCATTCTCAAGCCAGGCTAACTTAAAAAGAGAGAGAGAGACAGTGAGAAATGGAGAGAAGACACAAATTACTAACATCAGAAATGAAAAATGGGACATTACTGTAAGTTTAATAAATATCAAAAGGATAATAAAGGAATACTATGAATAACTCTATGTCCAGAAACTTGGAAACTTAGCTTAAATGGACCTATTTTTTGAAAGACACAATTTTCCATAGTGTACACATGAAGGTATAGACAATAAACAACCTGAATAGGTCTATATTTATATAAGAAATTTAATTAATAATTAATAAACATCAAAATCAGCACTAGAAATAGGTAGTTTCACTGGTGAATTCTATCAAGTATTAACATTATAGAAGAAATTCCAAATCTCGACAATCTCTTTCAGGGCAAAGAAGCAGAGGGAATACTCCCTAACTCCTTCTGTGAAGCAACCATTATCCTAAAGATAAAACCAGACAGAAACATCACTAGAAACAAGACCTACAGGTCCATACCTTCATGAATATAGACGTAAACATCTTCAACAAAACAAAGGTAAATCCCATTCAGTAACAGACAAAAATAATTGAATGTCACAACCTTGTAGGATTTATCCCAGGTATAGGGGCTCAAAAATCATTGCAGATGTTGACTGCAGCCATGAAACTAAAAGACGCTTACTCCTTGGAAGAAAAGTTATGACCAACCTAGATAGCATATTGAAAAGCAGAGACTTTACTTTGCCAACAAAGGTCCGTCTAGTCTAGGCTATGGTTTTTCCAGTGGTCATGTATGGATGTGAGAGTTGGACTGTGGAGAAAGCTGAGTGCTGAAGAATTGATGCTTTTGAAGTGTGATGTTGGAGAAGACACTTGAGAGTCCCTTGGACTGCAAGGAGATCCAACCAGTCCATTCTAAAGGATATCAGCCCTGGTTGTTCTTTGGAAGGAATGATGCTAAGGCTGAAACTGCAGTACTTTGGCCACCTCATATGAAGAATTGAAAAGACTCTGATGCTGGGAGGGATTGTGGGCAGGAGGAGAAGGGGACGACAGAGGATGAGATGGCTGGATGGCATCACTTACTCGATGGAAGTGAGTTTGAGTGAACTCCGGGATAGTGACAGGGAGGCCTGGTGTGCGGTGATTCTTGGGGTTGCAAAGAGTCAGACATGCCTGAGTGACTGAACTGAACTGAACTGATGCAAGCACTGTGCTTTGCTTAGTTGTTCAGTCATGTCTGACTCTTTTCAACCCCCATGGACTATAGCCCACCAGGCTACTCTGTCCAAGGGAATTCTCCAGGCAAGAATACTGGGGTGAGTTGCCATGTGCTCTTCTAGGGGATCTTCCCAACCCAGGGATCGAACCCAAGTCTCCTAAATTGCAGGTGAATTCTTTGCCATCTCAACTACCTGGGAAGCCCAAGAATATTGAATAGGTAGTCTATCCCTTCTCCAAGGGAGCTTCCCAACCTAGGAATTGAACCAGGGTCTCCTGCATTGCAGGTGGATTCTTTACTAGCTGAGCTACCAGGGAAGCCTAGGTACACAAGGCAGGTCCAATATTTGAAGGTTAACTAATATAATTTTTCACATCAACAAGCCAAAAATGAAAGATCATATAATCATATCAATATATGCAATTTTTTTAAAAAACCCAACACTCATTCATGATAAAAACTCTCAGTAAAATTGGAATAGAGATGAAGATCTAGAACTTCTTCAAGAATATCCATAGAAACCTATAACTAGTAACAGTTTCCCATTAACATCAAGGTTTCCACTAAGATCCCGTTTCACGTTAAGATCAGGAACAAGACAAGATGTCTCCTCTCAGTACTACTTTTTAACACTGCAATGGAAGCATTAGCTAATACAACAAGAGTAGTAAAGGAAATAAAATGTATACAGACTGGAAAAAAATTTAAAAATCCATCTTTACTCATGAATGATATGGTTGTCATGTAAAAATCTGATGGAGTTGATACACACACACACGCAAAAACAGTAAGTGATTACAAGAAATTATAAAATACCTCAATGTGCAAATGTCAGTCATTATTATATGTACCAAATATGAGCGAGGGGAATTCAGTTAAAAATACAGTATCATTTATGTTAGCTCCTCCCAAAATAAAAATATATAAGCATAAATCTAACAAAATATGTACAAGATCTAAATGAAGAAACTATAAAAGTCTGATTAATCAAAAAATAACTAAAAATGAAGATATTCTATATGCATGGATAAAATAAAAAAGACTCGAGTTGCTAGATGTCAGTTTTTTTCTACCTTGATCTGTGTTTCCAGTATAATCCCAATCAAAGTTCCAGCAAGTTATTTTGTAGCTATCATCAAATTGATTCTGAGTTTACATGGAGCTGCAAAAGACCCAGAATAACCAAAACAATACTTCAGGAGAAGAATAAAGTTGGAGGACTATCACTACTCAACTTTAAGACTTACTATAAATCTAGAGTAGTTAAGACAATTTGGTATTGGGATCTCAGGCATGTGGATGACACTACTCTAATGGCAGAAAGTAAAGAGGAACTAAACAGACTCTTGATAAGAGTGAAGGAGGAGAAAGAAAAACACTGAAAACTCAATATTAAAAATCAATCTAAGGTCATAGCATCAGGTCCCATCACTTCTTGGCCAATAGAAGGGAGAAGGTGGAAGCAGTGGCAGATTTCTTTTGGGGGCTCTAAAATCACTCTGGAAGTTGACTACAGCCATGAAATTAGAAGACAATTTCTTATTGGCAGGAAAGCTATGACAAACCTAGACAGTGTGTTAAAAAGCAAAGATATCACTTTGCTGACAAAGTTCCATATAGTCAGGAGTATGGTCTTTCCAGAAGTTAAGTGTGGATTTGAGAGCTGGGCACTAAAGAAGGCAGAGTGCTAAAGAACTGATGCTTTCAAACTGTGGTGCTGGAGAAGACTCTTGAGAGTCCTTTAAAAAGCAAGGAGATCAAATCAATCAATCTTAAAAGAAATCAACCATGACTACTCTTTGGAAGGATTGATGCTGAAGCTCCAAACTTTGGGCACCTGATGTAAACAGCTGACTCATTGGAAAAAGACCCTGATGCTGGGAAAGATCGATGGGAGAAGGAGATGAGGGAGACAGAGGATGAAATTGTTGGATGGCATCACTGATTCAGCAAACACGAACTTGGGCAAACTCCAGGAGATGGTGAGGGACAGGGAAGCCTGGCATGCTCCAGTCCATGGGGTTGTGAAGAATTGGACACATCTTGGTGACTGAACAACAATAAAGAGTAGACAAATAAAGGAACAGAATAGAGTCCAGAGATAGATAGACTCTGGATTCTGCCCCCCACCCCAATAAATATGCTCAACTGATATTTGACAAGAGAAGGAGGTAATACAGTGCAGTAAAGATAGTTTTTTCAACAGATGGTGCTGGAGCAACTGGACATTCACATGTTAAAAAACAATGAACCTGGACATAGACTTCATACTCATCATAAAAATTAACTCAGAATGGATCATAGACTTAAAAGCAAAAAAGAATTGGACACATCTTGGTGACTGAACAACAATAAAGAGTAGACAAATAAAGGAACAGAATAGAGTCCAGAGATAGATAGACTCTGGATTCTGCCCCCCGCCCCAATAAATATGCTCAACTGATATTTGACAAGAGAAGAAGGTAATACAGTGCAGTAAAGATAGTTTTTTCAACAGATGGTGCTGGAGCAACTGGACATTCACATGTTAAAAAACAATGAACCTGGACATAGACTTTATACTCATCATAAAAATTAACTCAGAATGGATCATAGACTTAAAAGCAAAATGCAAACCTACAAAGCACTTAGAAGATGAAAGAAGAGAAAAACCTATACAACCTTGAATATAGTGAGGTCATTTAAAATACAATGCTGAGGATAAAATTAATAAAAGAAATAGCAAGCTAGAATGTATTACAGAAAAATGTCTGTCCCATGAAAGACAACGCCAAGAGAATGATAAGATAAGCCACCATCAGGGACAAAATATTTGCAAAAGACTCATTTGATAAAAGATTGCTTTCAAAGTATACATATAACTCATAAAACTCAACAATAATGAAACAATCTGATTAAAAAATTAGTCCAAATACTTTAACACACTACTCACCAAAGAAGATACACATATAGCTAATAAGCATATGGAAAGATACTCCACATTATATGTCACCATGAAAATGCAAATTAAACAGCAACTATAAGACATCACTTTATACCTATTAGAATGGTCAAACTCCATGATACCCACAATACCAAATACTAGAGACAATGCACAGCAGCAGGAAATCTCATTCATTGCCCGTGGTAATGCAAAACTATAAGCCACTTTGAAAGACAGTTTGACAGTTTCTTATAAAACTAAACAGAGTCTTACCATAAGATCAAGAAATAATCACACTCCTTGGTACCTAGCCAAAGGAGCTGCAAACTTATCTGCACATAAAAACCTACGCAGGAATGTTTATAGCAGTTATATTCATAGTTGCCAAAAATGTGGAATCAACCAAGATTTCCCTCTGGATATGAATGGATAAATAATGTGGTGCTTTCAGGCAATAGAATATTACTTAGTGCTGAAAACATGAAGTATTAAGCCATGAAGACATGAAAGAATTTAAAGGCATATTAGCAAATGAAAGTAGCTAATGTAAAAAAAAAAGGAAAAAAGCCACATACTACATCTTTCTAAGCATATGACATTCTGGAAAGATAAAATTATGGAAATAGTACAAAGATCGGGGTTGCCAGGAGCTGGTAGGGTGAGAAAGAGGAAAGAATATGCCAAGAACAGAGGATTTTAAAACTGTTTAAAGCATTATACTCTTTATAATATATACCATAGTAAGTAAGTAGATCACAATAAACTGTAGAAAATTCTGAAAGAGATGGGAATACCAGATCACCTGATCTGCCTCTTGAGAAACCTGTATGCAGGTCAGGAAGCAACAGTTAGAACTGGACATGGAACAGACTTGTTCCAAATAGGAAAAGGAGTACATCAAGGCTGTATATTGTCACCCTGCTTATTTAACTTCTATGCAGGGTACATCTACCACACCAAGAGTAAACTCTAATGTTAAGTATAGACTTTGGGTATTAATGATGCTTCAGTGTAGGTTCAAGAGCTGTTAAAAATGTACATTCTGGAACAGGATGGTGATAATGATTGATACTATTCACATGTAGGAATCAGACAAATATGGGAAATTGCTACACCTTTATCTCAATTTTGCTATGAATCCAAAACTAATCTAAATATACACATAAATATATGTTGTTGTTCAGTCACTCAGTAGTTTCTGACTCTTTGCAACCCCATTGAGTGCAGCACGCCAGGCTTTCCTGTCCTTCATCATCTCCTGGAGCTTGCTTAACCTCATGTCCATTGAGTCAGTGATGCCATCCAACCATGTCATCCTCTGTCATCTCCTTCTCTTCCTGCCCTCAATCTTTCCCAGCATCAGGGGCTTTTCTAATAAGTCAGCTCTTCGCATCATTGGAGCTTCAGCTTCAGCACCAGTCCTTCAATGAATATTCAGGACTGATTTCCTTTAGGATGGACTGGTTGGACCTCCTTGCAGTCCAAGGGACTCTCAAGAGTCTTCTGCAACACCACAGTTCAAAAGCATCAGTTCTTTGGTGCTCAGCCTTCTTTATGGTCCAACTATCACAACCACATAAATATGCATAAATATGTATATATATATAATATGCATAAACATATAATTTCTTTCCACAAATACATTAAAATCACTAGTTATGATATTCACTTTGGGGTATCATACTGATATTGTATTCTAACACCAGAATTAAAGATTATTTTATGAAACTGAAATGAATTTCACTTATATATTACAAACACTTCAGTGTTCTCATTCTTTGTGGGTGGAAGACTTGATAATGGGATAGAAGAGAAAGTCACTTAGACCTAAAAATACATCCCGTTACACCACTTGGTGATCATAGAGACAGCATTTTTTTGCCAATTGTCTAAAGTTTTAATAGAAAGATGAGGATTTAAGGAAGACAGCCTTAACATGAAACACCTATGGTGATAAACTATTATTTCATAAATTTCTAATGAATATGTGAATGACTTTGCTTGGCATGCATTATATTTTAGCCTGTAGCTTGTCATTATCACTGTCATCTCTTAGTGACTCTCCATCATTATAGCCTGAAATCC
Source organism: Aepyceros melampus (assembly GCA_006408695.1). Taxonomy (NCBI): domain Eukaryota; kingdom Metazoa; phylum Chordata; class Mammalia; order Artiodactyla; family Bovidae; genus Aepyceros; species Aepyceros melampus. The sequence goes on from SJXQ01007625.1 coordinate 112,395, forward strand.
TCAAAGGTCACTTCCTGTCTTCTTGCAATGCCAGGTAGAAAGTAGCTTCTCAATGTCTGTTTACTGCTATAATTGACTCAGTGAATCCATTTCATACTCATAACCCACATATTAGCACTTCTTTAAGGCCTCTTCTTCCACATCAGGGCAGTACATCTTTTTCTCCATCAACATGGAAAACAGAGAGTTTTTTATTTCTTCCAGAAAGAAAAAAAAAATTCTACCACCAATAAAGCACTAGTGAGTATGATGAGTTGAATTATGTCCACCAAAATTTATAAGTTAATGTCAGAATGTGATCATCTTTGGAAATAGAACCATTGTGGATATATTTAGTTAAAATGAGGTCATGCTGGAACTGAATGGATGCTAACTAGATGAAATAACTAGTGTCCTTAAATGAAGGGGAAAATAAAGTTGAAAAAAAAAAAGGGAAAAGAAATAAAGTTGAAGGGGAAATCTGAACACAGGCATACACATATGGAGGACTCCTTGCCAAAAACCCATCAGAAACTAGAAGATACTTCTAGAATAAATTCTTCTCCAGCACTTTCAGAAAAAGTTTGTCTGAAGGCAGTTTGTTGTAGGACTTTTATTCTCTAGAACTGTTAAATCTGTAGATTTGGGCTGTTCACCCAGTTTGTGACATTTTGTTACAGCATCCTTAATAAACTATTGTGGGCAGTCATGAAAACTCTATACTATATCACTTTCCTCACTCAAGCAAACACCTTACATCTCCTTAATAGATGCATTATTTCCTGAGTCCTTTCGTGGTACTGCCAGGTTTTTTCTTTTCTTCAGCAAAGTTCTTCCTCTTTTACCTAACAATTTCAAATTTTTATCCCATTACTGTGCAGAACAATTCAATACCATTTTCCAATTCTACTGTAGGTAACTGTATAGTATTATGCATCTACATACATTTGTCTTTCCATTTTGATAAACTCTTACACCGCAGGTATTGTTATATTTATTTGAGAATTAAAAACAGTGGGGCCCAAAATGTTGAAGTGGCTTAAAAACACACAGCAAACAAGTGGAACAGCCAGTGTTCCAACTCAGGTTACTGCTTTTATAGAGAAAATATATACTTTTATGTGGATATGTCCACATATACTGGTAGTTTGACTGAAATGATTGCTACTTTGGTTTAAAAATTGGTCATATTGGAAAGAAAAATTAACTGAATTGAAGACCAATTTGCCCGATGGCTCCATTCAATCTAGTCAAACTGAGTGAAATGGCTGTGTGTGCAGACAGCCTGCACTCCCTTTACTCTTATTGAGTAAATTACTTGAATATTTCCCTGAGGAGCCATACCTGGGATTCCTCTCCACAGAAGACTGTGGTCTGGGCTTTAAGGTATTTTCAGCACTGCATAGATTCCACTGGGATATCCATGCCAGATAATCAACTGCTGATTATTTTTGTGAAAACTACGGGAGAGACATCTCCCTCTGACTCACATTCCCTTTACAAAAAGTTTAATGTATTACTCTTCGCATGTCAAACTTATCTCTTCCCTTTTTCTCCACTCCTACTCTTAATCATTTTTCATATTTTGTAATCCACACAGACATATCTGATAAAGGCCCATCAAAACCACTGAAATTCATCCTTTGTCTTTCTAGTTCTCATCACTCATTAGTACACATACAGATAAGTCTTCGACTATTTTGCTTTCTTTTTTTAATTCCTCCTATTTTACTGTGCACAAAGAGCTCAGAGACAAAGGCTCATCACAGCCATCATTAGGCTACATTTATCTGCTACAAACTGCCTTTGTCTTCTATTAGTTTTTAAAATGTCCCAATCCTTGTGTAGCTAGCTGGATTCTCTCACTGCATTTGTTCTTTTTATAACTGCTGCTGAACTGGCAATGCTACTTGGTGAATTTTTGGTTGTGCTTTCCAGCAAGGAGAGTATCTCTAAGCAATCTGCTAGAGGTTTGAATTCAAAAACGAAAAGGGCTTTTTAATTAAAAAATTAAGTACCACCTGCATTTATGTTTATCATCTGTGAAACATTCATTTTTCATTTTCATTTTCATTCTCTTGCAGTGTGGGAGCATTGTTATGCAATGATTATTTCCAATGCCAAGCTATCAACAGGAGTACTTTGAGATAAACAATGTGTTTACAATAGAAACTGTAGTAGTGTCTTTTGTTCTGGAAGATGTTGGCATTTATATTATTATTCTACTCAGGAGTGAGCCTGTCTTTCTAAGCCTATTGGAGAATTGCAGTAATTTGCTCAGTGATTGCACACAGAATCGGCCCTCTCTTCTATGTCATCATCGAGTGAGGTGAGTTTCTTTAGCATTTTTTTTCTTCCTCTTCTTTTTTCTTTTCCCCCTGGTGGCTCTAGTTACTTTATTTACTCATTCGTCCATGTATTTATTCATTTAGCAACCATGAACAATGCAGCTTTAAATTATATCTAAGAAAGAGAACTTGCAACATCTTTTCCCATCAAAATATAATCTATAAATTTGCAAAGGAAAAAGGTTTACAATAATACAGAAAACTAAAACTAACAGGAAAATCTGGAGAGATTTCCACTAATTTCCATACTTAGTGGCTTACATTATGAAATAGAAGTAGCAACCTACTGAATCTTGCCCTCAGAAAGTAAATAAAAAATAGTGATCTCTTCTGTTTCACTTGATACCTGAAGTAAAGTGAGCCCATCTTTAAAACAAACAGACATGAAAACAAAAAACAAAGGCTATATTCTCTTGACAAGATCATTTCAGAAAAATACATAAACTTGAAGGGAACTATGTGAAGAGAACGGGGATGGAGTTTGGAGGAAAAGTATGGTATTTCATTGGATCATAAAAAGTATATTCCATATATATATATATAAATACAGGCTCCTCAGGTAGCTCAGTGGTAAAGAATCCACTTGCAATATAGGAGACACAGGTTCTATCCCTGAGTCAGGAAGATTCCTTGCAAGAGGAATTAGCAACCTATTCCAATACTCTTGCCTGAGAAATCCCATGGACAGAGGAGCCTGGTAGGCTACAATCCATGGGGTCACAAAGACTTGGACACAACTGATATGAGTAAACATGCATGCATGCAGGATAGAAATAAGACTACTGTCTGTAGAAATATGTCTTGACAGCAGGAGCTATTTACTCCTGTACTTACATTCTGAATCTTAAGAAACTCAGTAATAAAGATGGGAGACAAATCTGTCTTAGAATAGTGACTGTACCAAAGAAGTGACTTCACTTTCACTTTTCACTTTCATGCATTGGAGAAAGAAAAGGCAACCCACTCCAGTGTTCTTGCCTGGAGAATCTCAGGGACAGGGGAGTCTGGTGGGCTACTGTCTATGGGGTCGCACAGAGCAGGACACAACTCAAGTGACTTAGCAGCAGCAGCAAAGAAGGACCTGGTCCACCAAGGAAACAGGGTGAGCCATACCTATTACATTACATCTCAGCTCAGAGGAGTGCTCACTTACCTGACAAATACATAAGGGACAGAGCCAGTAAAGGAATATACTATACTCTGTTATCAAACAACAAATCAAACCAGAAATTTGCCATGAGTTTTATGGCTATATCACTGATTTCTAATAAATGCTCTATTCTATATATGCTTTATTTGAAATGTGTTATTCAGAATTTATAATAAGTATCAGTTTCAACCTTCCCTTCTGTAGTCTATAAGTCTTTGAATATCTAAAGAAAAAGTTTATGGAGGTTCAAGATACTTCTGAACGTTCAAGCTGATATTCTCTTTCCCTGAATATATAACATTAGATTTTCTTTACTTCTTCTTCCATGTTTTAAGTAAGGAGATTTAGGAAACATGGCTATCAATGTTCAGGGAGATAGAGAGGATGAGAGCAATCTGAAGTTTCCTTGGATGATATATTTACAGAAAACTTAAGGTTCTCATTCTAGGTTGAGTCCTTGGGAACAGTTGCACACTAAATCCTTGCAGTACTCTACTTTTAATCAATGGGTGCTTTTGTATGTATATCATTTGAGGGTCTAATGTACAATGTAAGAAACTATGGTTAAATACACAAATACCAAGGCATCTTGATATTGTTTCTGCCGCAAATTATTTTCTTTAAGTCTTCTCATAGAATCTTCTTGGTGTGATAAAACAGCAAATAAACTTTGCACAGAATGATCTGGACTTGAATCTAGACCTTATTAATTACTATCTCTGTCACACACACACACATACACACACAGACACGCCCCTAGCTTTTTTAACTGGAAGCTATGGAGTTTATTGTCATTTTCAAATACTTTCTAAGAGTATTCTCTCTTCTCTGTTTTTGTTCTGAATGTTCTGTGAAGACAGTCCTAATGAAAGATTGGTTATTACAAAGTTAACAAGTATTTTTTTAGATTTTCTTTTAGAGAGGGTAATTTTATTGACAATAAATAGGTAGCTTCACAGTATCCATACTTCTGATTTTTTTGATTGTTTATAATCTTATCTGGGCTCATGGCTGGACTACATTTCCCAGCTGTCCTTGCAATTAGGTGTTTCATGTAACTAAGTCCTAGCCAATGAAATGCAAGGTTCCTCTCAAGCCTGGTCCATAAAAGGGTCTCATATATAATCCTCCCTGCTCTATTCCCATTTTTTTGCTGGCGAAACAGAGGCCTCCAGGGAAATCTTGGGAATCACAAACTGAGGGCAACAGAAACCCAAAGTTCTTAGGAGTTGAGGTCCCTGAATACTGCTCAAGGAGAACTGCCCAACCAACAACACCCTCTTCCCTGAGCATGAAACAGGCATCCTTTTATTATGCTTGCATTACCTGAATAAATATACTGTCTTAGCACAATAGTTAACACAGAGTAAGCACTCAATAATTGTTCTTTTTCCCTCATCAGCACATACTGATTCAGTTTATGGACTAAAACCTGGCTTCCTTGATAGCTCAGTTGGTGAAGAATCTGCCTTCAATGCAGGAGACCTGGGTTCTATGTCTAGGTTGGGAAGATCCCCTTGAGAAGGAAAAGGCTGCCCACTCCAGTATTCTGGCCTGGGAAAATCCCACAGACAGAGGAGCCCTTGTGGGCTACTGTGGGGTCACAAGGAGTCGGATACGACTGAGCAACTTCCAAATCACATAAAACCTGGACAGACTCGAAATAATCTCTGAAACTCCCAACTCTAGTCATAGCTTTCTTGTCTATCCATTTATTTGCATGTGTATCTTTCATTACCATCTCTGCTAACCTTTGAGCAACATAAAATAGATAGCTTTACTCATTTTTCTATTTCTATTGCTTTGCTTTAGATGCCTAGACAAAGTTTCTTGAATGAACGAAAGAAAAATATTGGGCTGGCCAGAGCAAAGCCTGACAAGAAGTGCAAATAAGTCCTGGGAATGAAAAGCATAGTGGTTCAAAGTTCAGATTCCTTTAGTCAGAAAGACCAAATTTTGTTGCTAGAGCCTTGGGTCAACTTCTTATTAGCTGAGGTTTCTGGACCTCTCATAATTTCACTTACTCATCTGTACACTGAGCACAATAATAGTACTCATAAAATTAGCTATGTTACTTTGTTATTATCATTGTTATTACTAGGCAGGTAATTTGTGGCATTAAGACATTAAGATATCAGGAAAGGTACACACATTCTTTGAAAGTTACTTGAAGTGATAAGAATCTATTGGATTCTCCTAGTGAATATCACTTCCTTTAAAAGAACAAAATCAGTCAAGCATGAGCATCACTAAGCAATTACTCATCCACAGCCCAAACTTATGTTTGTTAATGTCACAGTGACTCATATCTAGCAAACAACCTTGCTTTTGAAATTTCAAGCAAATCAAACTCATGTTCGAATATAAAAGAACAACCAAAAAGAAAAAAGAGGGGGGGGGGGAAGGCAAGTGAAATAAATGAGAAGTAGCTTTTCATAGAATCAGACTACAGATGAATAAAATAGGTATGTATCTGTGACATAATCACTGCTTTTTGCTGAACTAACATTGGCAACGCTAGCACAATTTGACGTCTAAATAAAGATACTGGAAGTGGAAAAAAAAAGTGACATTTCAAAAGAGTGAACTGTGTGATTAGGCAGTGTAAGAGTTGCTTAAATATCAACTTTACAAATCATTTAGAAAGCACTTAACACGCAAAACAGTCGGAGATTGAAAAAATAAAAAGCTTAGATGAAGACAAATGATGTGATTTTTAGAGCATAAATTCTTAGGGATAATGCAAAAGACAATTATTTAGATACTACCTCTGCTTAGTACTCTTTATTTTTTTTTAATTTCTTAAACACACACATGCATGTGTATACACACACACACACACACACACACAGAGGTTAAAATGAGTATGCAGCCCCAAAAGAATCTTCACCTAGTGTGTGTTTTATTTCCTCCCATCTGTCAATTAGAAAAGCTGTTCAGGATTTAAAAAACAAACAAACAAACAAAAACCTGATTTAGGGAAAGCTGTCCTATGGTGAAAGCAGAAAACAATGGAATTTCAAGATTCTTGATTATTAGAGCTGGAAGAGACCTTTACTACAGACACAGATGATTTCAAATCCCAGCCCCACTCATACTGATCATAGATTACTTCATCTCACAGTCTTGGTTTCTTTATCCATAAAAGTATAACACTAATATACAAAAGATTTGGTTATATACATTTCCATAAGTATTTTTTTTTTTTACTCCAAGTTCTGAAAGGCCTCTCTTGCCCTTGTCCAAGATCAAATAGCAAGTTAGAGGTAGACCTAGATTAAAGGCCCTGTATTTCAAAGATCAACCCAGTGTTATTTTCTCTTCACCAAGTTACTTCCTTATGTCACTATTTGTCAGTTTGACTCAACTTTCTCTAATTATTTCCCTGATGCATTATGTTAAAAGTTGACAGATAGCCCCCAATACATTTAATCTCTTATGAATTCATTTATTAACAAGTAATTGTAAAGCATCTGCTATGTGTCAGGCACTATTCTAATTGCTGGCAATAGATTGGAAATCAGCGGAGATACAGCTGACCTTGAGGAACTCATAGTCTATCCCAGAGCAGGAGTGAGAGGGCAGAAGACAGAAAATAAACAAATAAATAAGGAAACATCAGATGGTGACAAGTTCTAGTTAGATGATTAAAATAGAAGGCTTTAATAGAAAGTTGGCTCTATTAGGGACTCTAAGAAAGGCCTCTCTGGGGAGATCACATTTAATCTGTGATCTGAACAACATGATGAAGTTAACCAAGTAGAAGAAATTAGTGCAGAGCTGATAGAGCAGGAGTAAGTTTGACATGTTCAAGAAACAGGGAGAGGTCAAGCAGAGAGAACAGAGAAAGGAGGATAGTATCAGATAATGTCAAATTGGTGATCAGATACCAGTCTTCAGAAACCTAGGTGTTTCTAATCCAAGGCAAGAGTTTGCATTTCACTCTATGAGCTTTAAGAAACCATTGGATGATCTTAGCTGTAAGAAGTATCATAATCAGGTTCAGATATACATTAAAAAAGAGAACTAAAGCTTGAAGGAGAGGTTCTGAGCAGCAAGGAATGGAAGACGAGAAAGTGAGAGAGAGTACAGGGTATTCAACAACTTCTTAGTGGTTACAATATATCTTTTTCAGTGTCAACCTTCTAGCAAGTTTCAGACATTTTCGCAAAACTCAAAGCAAAGTAACAACAAATAAAACCCAGACATATGTCCAATTGTAGATCTTATAGAACTAACAACAACAGAAAAAAATGTGCTTTCCATCATAGGGGACTAGAAAGAAAAAGTAGGAGGTCAAGAGATACCTTGAGTAACAGGCAAGTTTGGCCCTGGAGAACAAAATGAAGCAGGGTAAAGGTTAACAGTTTTGCCAAGAGAGGGCACTGTTCATAGCAAACACTCTCTTCTGAGAACACAAGAGATAGCTCTACACGTGGACATCACCAGATGGCCAACACCAAAATCAGATTGATTATATTCTTTGCAGTGGAAGTTGGAGAAGCTCTATGCAGTCAGCAAAAACAAAACCAGGAGCTAACTGTGGGTCAGATCATGAACTCCTTACTGCAAAATTCAGACTTAAATTGAAGAAAGTAAGAAAAATGACTAGGCTATCCAGGTATGACTTAAATCAAATCCTTTATTATTATACAGTGGAAGTGACAGATTCAAGAGCTTAGATCTGACAGAGTGCCTGAGGAACTATGGACAGAGGTTCATAACATTGTACAGAAGGCTGTGATCAAACCATCCCCAAGAAAAAGAAATAAAAAAGGCAAAATTGTTGTCTGAGAAGGCATTACAAATAGCTTAGAAAAAAAGAAAGTGAAAGGCAACGGAGAAAAGGAAAGATATATCCACCTGAACACAGAATACCAAAGAATTTCAAGAAGAGATAAGGAAGCCTTCCTAACTGATCAATGCAAACAAATAGACAAAAACAATAGAATGGGTAAGGCTAGAGACCTCATCAATAAAGTTAGAGACAGCATGGGAAATTTTCATGCAAAGATGGGCACAATAAAGGACAGAAATGGAGTGGACCTAACAGAAGCAGAAGATATTAAGAAGAGGTGGCAAGAATACACAGAAGAACTATACAAAATAGATTTTAATGACGCAGATAGCCACAATGGTGTGATCACTCACCTAGAGCCAGGCATCCTGGAACACAAAGTCAAGTGGGCCTTTGGAAGCATCACTACAAACAATGCTAGGGAGGTGATGGAATTTCAGCTGAGCTATTTCAAATCCTAAAAGTTGAGGCTGTAAAAATGCTGCACTCAATATGCCAGCAAATTTGGAAAACTCAGTAATGGTCACAGGAATGGGAAAATGGCTGTCATTCCAATCCCAAAGAAAGGCAATGCCAAAGAATGTTTAAACTACTGCACAATTGCACACATCTCACATGCTAGAAAGTATTGCTCAAAATTCTCCAAGCAAAGCTTCAACAGTACATGAACCGAGAAATTCCAGATGTTCAACCTGGGTTTAGAAAAGACAGAGGAACCAGAGATCAAATTGCCAACATTCGCTGGATCATCAAAAAAGCAAGAACATTCCAGAAAAACATCTACTTCTGCTTGAACATTGACTATGCTAAAGGCTTTGACTGTGTAGGTTACAACAAACTGTGGAAAATTCATAAAGAGTTGGGAATACCAGATTGCATTACTTGCTTCCTAAGAAATCTATAGGCAGGTCAAGAAGCAGCAGTTAGAAGCAGACGTGGAACAATGGAACAAAATTGGGAAGTACAGCACGGTTGTATATTGTCACCCTGCTTATTTAAATCACATGTAGAGTATATCATGCAAAATGCTGGGCTGGATAAAGTACAAGCGAGAATCAAGATTGGCGGAAGAAATAACAATAACCTCCGATATGCAGATGACACCACCCTTATGGCAGAAATAGAAAAGGAACTAAAGAACCTCTTGATGAAAATGAAAGAAGAGAGTGAAAAAGCTGGCTTAAAACCCAACGTTAAAAAAAAAAAAAGATAGGTCATGGCAACCAATTTCATCGCTTCATGGCAAATAGATGGGAAATGGAAACAGTGACAGACTTTATTTTCTTGGGCTCCAAAATCACTGTAGATAGTGACTGCAGCTATGAAATTAAAAGACACTTCTTCCTTGGAAGAAAAGCTATGGAAAACCTATACAGCATACTAAAAAGCAGAGACATTACTTTCCCGACAAAAGTACATCTAGTCAAAGCTATGTTTTTTTTTCACTACTCATGTATGGACATCAGTGTTGGATCATAAGGAAAGCTGAGCACTGATGTATTGATACTTTTGAACTGTGGTGCTGGAGAAGACTCTTAAGAGTCCCTTGGACTGCAAGGAGTTCAAACCAGTCAATTCTAAAGGAAATCAACCTTGGATATTCATTGGAAGGACTGATGCTAAAGCTGAAACTCCAATACTCTGGCCACCTGATGCAAAGAATTGACCTATTAGGAAAGATTCTGATACTGGGAAGGATTGAAGGTATGAGGAGAAGGGGATGACAAAGGATAAGATGGTTGGATGGCATCACTGACTCAAATGACATGAGTTTGAGCAAGCTCTGGGAGTGGGTGATAGACAGGGAAGCCTGGCTACAGTTCATGGGGTCACAAAGAGTCAGACATGACTGAGAACTGATTGAAGTCCAGGTCTAAAATAGGACAAAGAGAGTAAAATTTTACTGAAGACACCGGGAGGCAAAAAAGCTACTTTTTGAAACACAAAAGCAAAGCAGCCTTGGAAATCTACTTTTAACCTGCCACCTCTCCCAAAGCTTCTCATCCTTTGAGACTGTTCCTTGTGTTCTCTTTCTCTCCACCTCTGGACATACCTCTCTATCTTGCCCTGCTCCCAGCACCACAGAAACTTTTTCTACTTCTCCATGCCCTGGGACTTCCCCTAGGTCCTTTTGTCTCATGAAAATCAACTTGGTTCTAACTTAGATCTCAAAATGAGCCTCAACCAAGTTTGAACTCAGGAACACAAAGCTTATTCCTTCCTTTGAAAAGTTCAAAAATGGAACTTATAGGCCTGAGCAAGTTGTGATTTACCAGTAATAATTATAAAAAAAAATGGAACCAGAATCATACATTCATGAACTCAGTGGATTCTTCTGATCAGCAACATCATAAATTTGCACCAACATTCCTGTCTTTTAAACTTCTCGTCCCTTGATTGTGGATGGGACTTATGATTATAATGGGATGTCTCTTTTGTGATTAGGCTACATTGCCCGACAAATGGAACGTATTTTGCACATGCAATTGTATTCATTTGAGTTAATAAAAAAGAGATTATACCGAGTGAGCCTGACCTAATCAGGTGAACTGTGTGTTAGAGAATTTAGGCTTTCCAGGGGGAGACATTCACATATATACACTGCCATGTGTAAAGTAGCTAGCTAGCAGGAAGCTGCTATATAGCACAGGAAGCTCAGTTTGGTGCTCTGTGCTGACCTAGGATGGAGTGGCGGGGTGGAGGGGCGGTGTCACAAGAAGGAGGCTCAAGAGGGAGGAGATATATGCATATTTAGGACTGATTTACAATGTTATACAGAAAAAATCTAACACAACATCGTTGTAAAGCAATTGTATTCCAATTAAAAGAAACATAAGAGAGATTTTCCTATTTGCCTTGAAGCAGTAAGCTACTCCTGAGAAGAGCATGTGGTCAGGAGGTTGAGAGGAACAGCAATTCCAGGCTGATGGCATGCAAGAAAATGGAGTCCTCAGTCCTACAAACTCAGGCAGCTAAATTCTGCCAATGGCCCACATGATCACGGAAGGGAATCCTGGGTTTCAGAGAGGAAAGCTGGCCAACACATTCTTTGCAGTCTAGTGAGATCTTAAACAGAGAAATATCTGCCTGGACTCTGATCCTTGAAAATTGTGGGTAATAAATGCATGCTCATTTTAAATTGCTCAACTTATGGTAATTTGTTGTCCCATTGTAGAAAACTAAAATAATCTGTGAATAACATTCCTAATTCCATTTAATTGGTCTTTTCTGTCATTATTTTTCTTTTTCTATAGCCCCCCCCCCCTTTCTCTGCTTCTATCACAATGTTTTAATCTCTATCTTAGCATACTTTTTTTGCATTTACTATTATTGATTTCACAATGGAAACAGTGAGAGACTATTCTGGGGGCTCCAAAATCACTGCAGGTGGTGACTGCAGGCATAAAATTAAAAGACACTTGTTCCTTGGAAGAAAAGTTATGACCAACCTAGATAGCATATTAAAAAACAGAGACATTACTTTTTCACAAAGGTCCATTTAGTCAAAGCTATGGTTTTTCCAGTAGTTATGTGTGGAATCAGAGTTGGAATATAAAGAAGGCTGAGCACCGAAGAACTGATGCTTTTGAACTGTGGTGTTAGAGAAGACTCTTGAGAGTCCGTTGGACTGCGAGGAGATCCAACCAGTCCATCCTAAAGGAGATCAGCCCTGGGTGTTCATTGGAAGGACTGATGCTGAAGCTCAAACTCCAATACTTTGGCCACCTGATACAAAGAACTGACTCATTTGAAAACACCCTGATGCTGGGAAAGATTAAAGGTGGGAGGAGGAGGGGACTATAGAGGATGAGATGTTTGGATGGCATCACCGACTCAATGGACATGAGTGTGAGGAAGCTCTGGGAATTGGTGATGGGAAGGGAGGCCTGCATGCTGCAGTCCATGGGGTCACAAAGAGTCGGACATGACTGAACAACTGAACTGAAATGACTGATTATTGATTTGGTCTATCCACCTGATGGCTTTATTACAATTATTTTTAAAATGGCTTTTTTACACATTATCAACTATTTGCTCATTTTGAAAAACCATGTCTCTTCATTCAAATTATTTTTCACTTTATATCCTTCTTTTAAAATCCTGTTTATCCTTCTATATATACAGTCTGCTTCCATTGTGAAGTCTCATCTGGTTAGAGTTATGTCCACTTACTCCAAACTCCTTAAACACTTTGTTTGTTCCTCTTTATGTTTGCTTTGTTTTACAGTTCTCTGATTTTTTTTTATTCTTCGATAACATAAACCATACCTTTTTTTTTCCTTTTTTCTATTTTTAATTTTTTTTTCCAGCACAGGTGTACACGTGTTCCCAATCCTGAAACCCCCTCCCACCTCCTCCCCTACACCATCCCGCCAGGTCATCCCAGTACAGTGCACCACTCCCAAGCATCGTGCACCCTGCATCGAACCTAGACTGGTGATTCGTTTCTTATATGATACTATACATGTTTCAATGCCAGCACCAAATACAGTCAAACTTTAGTATTTGATATTCCACATCTGCAAATTAATTTGCAATTTAAAATTCAATACTCATAACATTTTCACAGGCATTCAGGGACATGTACATGTTCTAAGGTGGGAAAAATGAGTTGTGTGATGTTCATGTTGCCAGCCAAGGTGGAACGAGGCAATTCTTCACTTTCTTTTTTCAGCTCTCATATTAGAAACAAGTGATCATTTTGCAGCCTAGTTACTGCATATGCAATATGATACACAGTTTTTGTATTGTTGTGCTTTTGGTGAGTGAGGTTGCTGTTTAAAATGCCCCTCTCCAAGCATAGTGCTGAAGTGTTATTTGGTACTTCTAAATCCTGAAAGATGATGCTGTGAAAGTGCTGCACTCAATATGCCAGCAAATTTGGAAAACTCAACAGTGGCCACAGGAAGGAAAAAGGTCAGTTTTCATTCCAATCCCAAAGAAAGGCAATGCCCATAAACGCTCAAACTACCACACAATTGCACTCATCTCACATGCTAGTAAACTAATGCTCACAATTCTCCAAGCCAGGCTTCAACAATATGTGAACCATGAAATTCCTGAGGTTCAAGCTGGTTTTAGAAAAGGCAGAGGAACCAGAGATCAAATTGCCAACATCCGCTGGAACATGGAAAAAGCAAGAGAGTTCCAGAAAAACATCTATTTCTGCTTTGTTGACTATACCAAAGTCTTTGACTGTGTGGATTACAATAAACTGTGGAAAATTCTGAGAGAGATGGGAATACCAGACCACATGACTTGCCTCTTGAGAAACCTATATGCAGGTCAGGAAGCAACAGTTAGAACTGAACATGGACCAACGGACTGGTTCCAGATAGGAAAAGGAGTATGTCAAGGCTGTATATTGTCACCCTGCTCATTTAACTTATATTCAGAGTATATCATGAGAAATGCTGGATTGGATGAAGCACAAGCTGGAATCAAGATTGCCGGGAGAAATATCAAGAACCTCAGATATGCAGATGATACCACCCTTATGGCAGAAAGTGAAGAGGAACTAAAGAGCCTCTGATGAAAGTGAAAGTGGAGAGTGAAAAAGTTAGCTTAAAGCTCAACATTCAGAAAACGAAGATCATGGCATCCAGTCCCATCACTTCATGGGAAATAGATGAGGAAACAGTAGAAACAGTGTCAGACTTTATTTTTGGGAGCTCCAAAATCACTTCAGGTGGTGACTGCAGCCATGAAATTAAAAGACGTTTACTCCTTGGAAGAAAAGTCATGACCAACCTAGAGAGCATATTCAAAAGCAGAGACATTACTTTGCTGACTAAGGTCTGTCTAGTCAAGGCTATGGTTTTTCCTGTGGTCATGTATGGATGTGAGAGTTGGACTGTGAAGAAGGCTGAATGCCAAAGAATTGATGCTTTTGAATTGTGGTGTTGGAAAAGACTCTTGAGTGTCCCTTGGACTGCAAGGAGATCCAACCAGTCCATTCTGAAGGAGATCAGCCTTGGGATTTGTTTGGAAGGAATGATGCTAAAGCTGAAACTCCAGTACTTTGGCTACCTCATGCGAAGAGTTGAGTCATTGGAAAAGACGCTGATGCTGGGAAGGATTGAGGGCAGGAGGAAAAGGGGACGACAGAGGATGAGATGGCTGGATGGCATCACTGACTCGGTGAACGTGAGCCTGAGTGAACTCTGGGAGATGTTGATGGACTGGGAGGCCTGACGTGCTGTGATTCATAGGGTCGCAAATAGTCAGAAACCACTGAGCAACTGAACTGATCTGAACTGAAGCATAAGAAGGCTGTCATATACATATGGAGAATATACATGTAGCTGAAAAGAGGAAAACCAAACTTATAATAGGACATTAGTGACTTTTGGAGAAAGTATAAATTAAAAAAAGAACAAAAAAGCCTAGATAAGAATGGGCAGAAGGAAGGGTGGGTAAAAGTTCCTGAAGTGTGACTGAACTTGGCACAAGTGAAAAATGGAAATAATTCTGGTATAGCTGGTGGGTGGTAATTCAGAACAAGAGAGAGAATTGTATGGAATACTTAACTACTTTTACTAAAAGAACACAGATACTTTTGTAACATACTGTTCTTCAACATAGAAAATGCTAATTAAAAGTGATTATAAAAATAATAAAATAAGAATAAATAGTGGCTGGATTAATAAAATGAATTTTACATAAATAACTTGAGAGTTCATTTTTCAAATGTATTTTTTCAAAATCAGTAACAGTTGATTTTTAAGGTGTATATTCATATTCTATTAGTTAAATGAGTTATGCCAGTGGTAAATATAAAACTCTTTAAAAAGGTTAAAAAAGGGAATGCAAACTAGTACACCCACTATGGAGAACAGTGTGGAGATTCCTTAAAAAACTGCAAATAGAACTGCCTGATGACCCCGCAATCCCACTGCTGGGCATACACACTGAGGAAACCAGAATTGAAAGAGACACATGTACCCCAATGTTCATCACAGCACTGTTTATAATAGCCAGGACATGGAAGCAACCTAGATGTCCATCAGCAGATGAATGGATAAGAAAGCTGTGGTACATATACACAATGGAGTATTACTCAGCCATTAAAAAGAATACATTTGAATCAGTTGTAATGAGGTGGATGAAACTGGAGCCACTTATGCAAAGTGAAGTAAGCCAGAAAGAAAAACACCAATTCTGTATACTAACGCATATATATGGAATTTAGAAAGATGGTAACTATAACCCTGTATGTGAGACAGCAAAAGAGACACAGATGTATAGAACAGTCTTTTGGACTCTGTGGGAGAGGGAGAGGGTGGGATGATTTGGGAGAAGGGCATTGAAGCATGTATAATAACATATATTAAATGAATCATCAGTCCAGGTTTGATACCTGATACAGGATCCTGTGGGCTGGTGCACTGGGATGACCAAGAGGGATGGTACTGGAAGGGAAGTGGGAGCGGGGCTCAGGATGGGGAACATGTGTACACCTGTGGTGGATTCATGTTGATGTATGGTAAAACCAATACAATATTGTAAAGTAATTAACCTCCAGTTAAAATAAATAAATTTGGATCTAGCGATCCCACTACTGGGCATACACACCGAGGAAACCAGAATTGAAAGAGACACGTGTACCCCAATGTTCATCGCAGCACTGTTTATAATAGCCAGGACATGGAAGCAACCTAGATGTCCATTCTGTCTCTTATACACATCTTGTCCAGTTCTAACTGTTGCTTCCTGACCTGCATACAGATTTCTCAAGAGGCAGGTCAGGTGGTCTGGTATTCCCATCTCTTTCAGAATTTTCCACAGTTGGTTGTGATCCACACAGTCAAAGGCTTTGGCATAGTCAATAAAGCAGAAATAGATGTTTTTCTGGAACTCTCTTGCTTTATCCATGATCCAGCGGATGTTGGCAATTTGATCTCTGGTTCCTCTGTCTTTTCTAACTCAACCATTAAAAAGAATACATTTGAATCAGTTCTAATGAGGTGGATGAAGCTGGAGCCGATTATACAGAGAGAAGTATCCCAGAAGGAAAAACACCAATACAGTATACTTACACATATATATGGAATTTAGAAAGATGGTAATGATAAACCTGTATGCAAGAAGCAAAAGAGACACAGATATATAGAACAGCCTTTTGGACTCTGTGGGAGAGGGAGAGGGTGGGATGATTTGGCAGAGTGGCAGTGTAACATGTATGATATCATAAGTGAAACGAATTGCCAGTCTAGGTTCGATGCAGGATGCAGGATGCTTGGGACTGATGCATGGGGATAATCCAGAGAGAAGGTGTGGGGCGGGAGGGGGGACGTGGGGGTCGGGGTTGGGAGTTCATGTACACTCGTGGCTGATTCATGTCAATGTATAGCAAAATGAATACAGTATTGTAAAGCAAAACAAACTAAAAAATAAAAATTAATTTTTAAAAATTAATTAAAAAAATGAAAGAAATGAAGCTCCTGGCTTTTATCCTACATGTAGAGTTGCCAGATAAAATGCAGCATGCCCATTTAAATTTGAATATCAAATAAGCAACCTATAATTTTCCACCATAAGTATGTCCCAACATACTCATACCAGAGAAGCATTTGTTCATCAGAAATTCTGATTAAACTGGGCATTCTGCATTGTCATTTGCTACATCTGGCAAAGCTACTTACACTGATCTCTGCTTTGGGACACACAACAAGATGGGAATTTAGAGAGCAAAGCTAAGGAGTGCGATACAAACATTGTATTGGTAGATGACACTGTTGCTTCCATACTGGCCCCACACTCGTGGAATGTCACACCATGGTATCAGAATCTGTAGGATGGAAACTAAGGACTGTGTAGAATTTGTGCATATTTGATTCACATAGAATAAATGACTAGTAAAAGCTGCTACCATTTAACTGATGAAAAGATGAAATCACTGCTATATAATAAGCAGCATTATTGCAAATACAACATTCCACTATTCCCTAGTCTCTCAGAGGGATAAAATATTTTGCTATTGCTGGAATTGTTACAGTCAACCAAAAATGCATAAAGCATTCTAATTGAGAAGCGTTAAGTCCTGAGTATTTGTCCAACAAAGGAAAAGTCACTCACTACCTCTCAAGATAGAAATTAGAATTATAATATAAGAGCTAAGTCTCAGCTCATGGAGAGAGTTAACAGTACTGTGTCCAAACACTTTGTGTACCTTACAATCATTTTAGTTATATTATGTCTCTGAATAGTATTTTAGTACCTACAGCTTTGATTTAGAGAGATGCATATGTCCTCTTATTCTTTCATCATAGTATCTAAAAGATAATATCTTATCATCACTCTCATTTAAAAGCTATTTATTTATTTGACAGATATTTATTGGGTATTCATTATGTGCTAGGAATAGTGACCAAGACAAAGTCCATCCTGATAGAACTTACTTCTAGTATGGAAAAAATATATATTTAAAACTCATGAAGTTTCAAATGGCAATATGAAGTTTCTTCATATTATTGTGAAGCAAATAAAACAAGGAGACTTCCCTGGCAGTCCAGTGGTTAAGACTTCACCTTCCAATAGAGGGGATACAGGTCCCTAGTCAGGGATCTAAGATCCCATATGCTTCACAGCCGAAAAAGTCAAAGCATAAAACAGAAGCAATATTGTAACAAATTCAATAAAGTCTTTTTAAAAATGGTCCACGTTAAGTAAAAATCTTTGAAAAAGAAAACAGAGCAGGAGGATAGAGAGAGACAAAGGCAGCTGCTATTTAGATAAGGTGGTGAAAGTCCTTTTTAATGGTAGCTTTTGAGCCAGACATATATTTTATATCATAAGAAGATTCCAGGCATATGGAAATGGAGTAAGAACATCCCCAGGGGAAGAAATGAGTTTAACAAGTTCCTGGTACTGGATGACTACAGGGGAGTGAATAGAGTGTGGAGGGAAGGAGTGTCAAATGTGGTTGGGGATGAGGTAGGCAAGGGCAAGCTCACAAAGAGCCGCACAGACATGGAGAAGAGTTTGTATGGTACCCCAGTGCAGTGGGAAAGAGGTGGAGGGTTTAGAGCAGGGAGGTGCTGTGATCCCCTGCATACTTAAAGGATCAGTCTGGCTCATATTTGCAGTAGAGCCAATAGGGCTTGCTGGTAAATCATAGGAAAGGGATGGGATGGGAGAAAACAAAGCACAAAGGATCCCCCTTCAGATTTTTACCTGGAAGGTTGGATGCTATTAAGCAATATGGAAACTGAGGTTTCTTAATATTAAAATACATTCCTATATTCACATGTTAACAGAACCAAGATTTAAACTCAGATTTTTCCAGTACTTCAATATTGTTGGACTGGTATATTGTTAAATCTACTAATTTGTTTACTTACTTAAAAGTTCCCCTTTTGGAAGGGATAGTTAGGGGCTTTAGGAAGGTCATGTCCATACTACTATATTTAAAATGGATAGCCAACAAGGACCTATTGTATAGCACACGGAACTCTGCTCAATGTTACGTGCCAACCTGGATGGAAGGGGGCTGGGGGGTAATGGACACATGTATGTGTATGGCTGAGGCCCTTCAGTGGTCACCTGAAGCTACCACAACATTGTTAATCAGCTATACCCCAATACAAAATAAAAAGTTTAACGATTGGGAAGGTAAATAAATAAAAGTTCCCCTTTTAAACTCTAAGCTCCTTTATCAATAACAGGGATCTGGTAATATCTGATATCTAACCACGACAGCAAAAGCACATTAATGCTTTTTGATGGTGAGAACATTTGTAAGAAGTTATGACAAGTCTATGAGCCTCCGTGTTTGCCACCATCCCTGACTAATTCACCAATCTGGTCCTTTCAGAAGACCATACGTGTTTCCTAAGTTGTCGGCTTTGGACTCTGCTGTGGAAGTACTGATCTCATTTCAGAGGCCAGCAAGCTTTCCCTTCCTCAGAAAGTACATGGGTGCAATTAAAACATATGCTCATAGAGATAAAAACACATGCTAGTTATTGTCCTACAGGCAAAGTTGTCTTGATGGAATCAACAACAGACTTTATTTATTTGAGAAAATCCAACAGAAGAATATCTCATCAACTATCTTACAACATTCTGTATTTGATTACTCTCCGAAATACATGACACTCAGTGTTAGAGTCTTATAAATTAAAAAAAAAAAAAAACCTACAGTGTCCAACATCAGTGTGAATCTCAGTCAACCTCAGCATGATTTTGCTCTCCTTTTAAATGATTAGGAGTGCCGCAGTTCCATATATTTTTCAATCATCCTTCTAAGGAATATTTAAACTCAACATATCAGAGGCTTTGATTAGCACACCACTACTATTACATTCTTCAACGTGTGTTCCAGTCTGGGATCTTCAATACTTTCCTCACATACTGAACAGAAATTTTTCTACACACTTCATGTAACCCTCCTATTTGTATGTAATATTAAGACTCTAAGCCCTTCTTAAATTATCTTAAACCGATTTACAAAAAAAAAAAAAATCATTAGTTACCAACTTGCCTCTTTAAATGAAAAAGTATGATTCAAACTTCATCATTCTATCAATTGCAGCTTTTCTGAGTGCCCTTCAGAGAAAATTCAGAAGAATGGGTGTGACAGCTAGAAGGGGAAGCACATTCCCCTTGGCATTCATTCCTGCAAAATTGAACTGTACCTGGAGCATCCATGTCAATATGAGGATCTGGCATGCCTGGCAAATAAGGGGAAATTTTTCTGAAGGGCTCATAAAAAGAGAGATCTTTCTCCTTCCAGATACTGATCAACATAAAACATCTTGGCTCAGATCTCTTTCTGATAAATACCAAGGTCTTACCATGTGATTAAGAAGCTAATTGATGCAGTGTTTTTTCTCTTTCTTTTTATTTTTTAAATTATGGAAGTGTGATAACACACTTATAGGAGACTTGGAAAGTAAGGACAAAGTTATATATAGTTCTATTATATATTACAGTTATCTTTTTTACATGATAAGATTTTTAGTTGGACTTTCAATATCAAACTCTCAAAAATTAATAGAATTAATAGAAAAGAAGAAGGATATATTAGACCTGAAAAGCACCATGAAGCAATTCAACATAATTAAGATTTATACAATTTTCACACAACAGCAGGATACAAATTCTATTTGAGTTCCCATAGACTATAAACTAGGAGACACTGGAATATATCCAGGGACATAAAACAAGGTGCAAAAATTTCATGGTCTAAAGGTATTGAAATCATACCAAGTCAATATAGTATTTTTTTAAATGCCCACTGAGATATCCCAAGTGAAACTTTTTGGAGATTTCTATTATGGCACATCTGGCAAGAATGTCATTTTCTAAAGACTTTTTTTGATGTGGCCCATTTTAAAAGTTTTTATTGAATTTGTTACAATATTGCTTCTGTTTTATATTTTTGGATTTTTTGGCCACAAGGCCTGTGGGATCTCAGCTCACTGACCAGGGATTAAGCCCGCACCTCCTGCACTGGAAGGTGAAGTCCCAGCCACTGGATTGTCAGGGAAGTCCTGTTGTTGTTCAGTAGCTCAGTCATGTCTGATTTTTGGCAATCCCGTGGACCGCAGCACTGCAGGCTTCCCTGTCCTGCACTATCTCCCCAAGTTTGCTCAAACTCAAGTACAGTGAGTTGATTATGCCATCCAACCATCTCATCCTCTGTCACTTCCTTCTCCTCCTGCCCTCAATCTTTCCCAACATCAAGGTCTATTCCAATGAGTCTGCTCTTCACATCAAGTGGCCAAAGTATTGGAGCTTCAGCTTCAGCATCAGTCCTTCCAATGAATATTCAGGGTTGGTTTCCTTTAGGATGGACTGATTCTTGCCTTGAGAATTCGATGAACAGTATGCAAAGGGAAGTCTCAAGAAAGTCATTTTCAATTTGTCAGGCAAGACATGAGCTAAAAGCCTCTTTATTCAATAACCCTTCCCCACCCATCCACATACAAAGAAGAGAAACAGAGAAAGGAAGAGAGGGAGGGAGGGAAAGGATGGGGAGATTCCAAATCACCTAGGAGAACATTAGGTCTTGTCATATTCCTCCTTCTTCTGAGTTCACTCCCTAAAATAAGGGGGGAACAACTGAGTTTTTTGCCCTAACTACTAAACCAACAATAAAAAGCAGAGACATTACTTTGCCAATAATGGTCTATATAGTCAAACTATGGTTTTTCCAGTGGTCATGTATGGATATGAGAGTTGGACCACAAAGAAAACTGAGCACTGAAGAACTGATGCTTTTGAAATGTGCTGTTGGAGAAGACTCTTGGGAATCCCTTGGACTGCAAGAAGATCAAACCAGTCAATCCAAAGGAAATCAGTCCTGAATATCATAGGAAGGACTGATGCTGGAGCTGAAGCTCCAATACTTTGACCACCTGATGTGAAGAACCGACTCATTAGAAAAGACCCTGATGCTGGGAAAGATGGAAGGCAGGAGGACAAGGGATGACAGAGGATGAGATGGTTGGATGGCATCACCAACTCAATGGACATAAGCTTGAGCAAGCTCCAGGAGTCGGTGAGGGACAGGGAAGCCTGGTATGCGGAAGTCCATGGGGTTGCAAAGAGTCAGACATGACTGAGCAATTGAACTAAACCCACAGTCTCAGAAAAACATGTCCTACTGTTTTCAGGGAAGAGAGGTAATGATGGCAAGCAGAGGAGGAATGATGCTTGCAGTCACATTGTTCCAAGTAATTTGTGAATGTATTTGAGAAGAAATGCACTGAAGCTGCTCAAAACGACTAAGAAAAGCTGAGGAAGGAAACACTGTGTTCTGAATCCAGCTAAACATTTTTGGAGCAAATTTTGGGACTATCATTTCTGATTGTGATTGAATAACTGGGACCAAATTTGTCTCCTTGATGTAAACAATAAGAAACTAGATAAAATATATGAAACATGTTTTCAGACACTTAAAACACAGGCCTGTGAGTTCTGAAAATAAACTGTGCCAGAGAAATTGGTTATCCAGAAACAATAACCTTGACCTAAGTCTCACATTTTCACACACACACAAAAAAAGTGAATCATGAACTGAAAACTATGAAAGTTAAAAAAAATTCTGGAGAAAATGTTTAGGATCAAGGGCCATACAAAGAGTTCTTAGATTTAGCACCACAGTCATTCTCTATAAAAGAAAAAGTTGGTAAATTTGACTCCATCAGAATTAAGAAAAAACTTTTGCTCTGGGAAGGACCCCACTTAAATAATAAAAAGCCAAGGTACACAGTGAGAGGAAAGTATTTGCAAACATATATCCGACAGAGGAGCAGTATCTAGAATATAAAAAGAACTCTCAAAACTTAGTAAAAAAAAAAAAACTTTTAGAAAATGGCAAAAGATTTTACTAAAGAGAATATACAAAAGGCAAATTCTACTCTTAGGTATATACTCAAGAGAAACAAAAACCTATGTCTACACAAAGACTTGTACACAAATATCAATAGCAGCTTTAATCATATTAACCTAACTGGAAGCAGTCCAATCTCCATAAACAGATAAATGAATAAATACACTGCAGTACAGCCAAGCAATGGAACAATACTCAGCAACAGAAAGTAACAACAGAACAATCACACATTATATGACATAGCAGCATGGGGGAAATCTCAAAAACATGCTAAGTTTAAAAAAAGAAGAAAAAGACATATACACAAGAGAGTCCATATTGGATAGTTCTATTGATATGAAATTCTAGACTAGGAAAAAATTTATATAGTGACAAAAAGAATCACTAATTGCTTGGAGCTAAGGTGGGTTATAGGTGAGATATGACAGCAAAGAGACAAGGGAAATTGGAGATCGTTGGTGTTGGTTACACAGAAGCAGACAATTGTCAAAACTCAACCAACTGGAATACATTTTGCAAGCAAATTCCACCTCAAGAAAGTTGATGAAAAATAAGATCCAAGGCAGTCAATGAATACATATACCTACATATTTTTGTCATAGGGCCAATGAAATTCAGTAGTACTCATGTATCAGAGCAACTAAAGATTAATTTTAATAGCACGGTATAGTTGACTTTCACTATGCTATCTGACATTTTCTGCAGAAAATAAAACCATAAACAGAAGTCTTTATATGTGACCTTGTTATTTATAAAGTTCACATTGCAGGAAGGAAGGAGGAATGCTCGCTTGCCAGAGGCTGGGGATTACCAGTTCTTTAATTTCTGAAAATTACAGGTTTGTTTTCATTTAAGAGTTCAAATTAAGACCCTTCCAAGAATTTTTGTGTGTGTGGTCAGGAGGGGAAGAGGTTCTTCCCGAGTCAGGTGTAGAGGGGAGGTTTTATGATACTCAGCAAGGGTGTGGGGAGAGCAGACTCAGTAATCCCAAGAGAAGAACCTTCAGGAAGGCAAATGAACTGATATACAAAACACAAATGGACCAGCAAACATAGAAACCAAACTTAGGTGAAAGGGAGGGGAAGGGGTACATTAGGAGCTTGGGGTTAACATATATACACTACTATATATTAAATAAATGACCAACAGGACCTACTGCAAAGCACAGGGAGCTATACTCAATATTTTATAATAACCTATAAGGGAAAAGAATCTGAAAAAAAATATATATATATGAATCATTTTGCTGTACACCTGAAATTACACAACTTTGTAAATCAACTATACCTCAGTAAAAATTTTAAAAATTAAAAAATAAAAATATTGATTTTTCCGATCCATGAACATGGTATATTTCTCCATCTATTAGTGTCCTCTTTGATTTCTTTCATCAGTGTTTTATAATTTTCTATATATAGGTCTTTAGTTTCTTTAGGTAGGTATATTCCTAAGTATTTTATTCTTTTCGTTGCAATGGTGAATGGAATTGATTCCTTAATTTCTTTTTCTACTTTCTCATTATTAGTGTATAGGAATGCAAGGGATTTCTGTGTATTGATTTTATATCCTGCAACATTACTATATTCATTGATTAGCTCTAGTAATTTTTAAAAAATAAAAATAAAAGGAGGACAGATAACACACACTAGAGAGATTTTAGAGTTTGTCCATAAAACACAAAGAAGTTATATTTTTAAAAAGCACACTGTTTGGCAAGGGATATAAGACATTAGGAGCCTCTTCGTTGACTCTTTACCTTTCTTGATGACTACAAGCATGTAGCACTATCTTATTATGGAAAGGCCAATTACCTCATTTCTTGGTGGATCTGAGGCCATTAACCCACATAGTTTAGTCAAAAACATTTTCAGAAACCAATTTTATTTTTTAACAAAGGAAAGGCAAGAAAGAAACATTACAAAATGTTTAACCCAATTGCCTTTAAATGCCAAAATTATGGATCTATTTCCACTAACTTTCTATATTTCCAAATATTGTTGTATAAGTATTACTTTTGCAATGGAAAAAACACAGTAAACATATCATTATGGTCTGCATTTATTGGTAATGAAAAAAATTTTCAGGGACAACAAATTGTTCTGTTGTACTCTTCTAGCCTCTATAAATTTCCGTTACTTTTGCAAGAAAATTGCTGCATATTCTAGTCTTTTCTATTAATAAACAAAATGTGCCTTCCTATACCACAATTTTATCCCTCCTGGTTCCTTTTTCCACTCCATGTGTCCACTACGTCAGCGTTCCTCCTACACACCGCAAGCCACAGACCACTCGCGGCCACCTGGGGAAAGCGGAAGTCTCCTCTGATTTTGTTCACCTAGGGTGGAAATTCATGCTACTTCATCCCAGGCAAGCTTGGGAGCTAAGATGCTCAGGGGGTTAGCACACAAAGTGTCTTCACTCAGGAAGAAACACCAAATATTATGAATAAATTTAGAAAATACAAGTGAAAAAATCATGTGACATTAAAAACAAAACAAAACACCTCCCTTCCCAGATTAGGGTTACCTTTGCAACTGGTGACAATATAAGATAGTGTTTGATTATCTCACCAGGGCACCAAATATTGAAGGCATGATTTGCAGCCCTTTGTTGGCAAGGAAGTTTTTTCCATGATTTCTTTACGCTTCTTAAAGACTAATGAACTTAAATGCATGCCAGTAACTGCCACGCCCAAACTCAAACAGATGTGTTCAGGAGTGGAAGTTAAGATTGGAGTTTGAAAATATTTTTGTCCCTCCCATCTCAGTAAATTATAATGGAAAAATTACAGTCCAAACTGTAGCTGGATTATGGCTTTAGGCGATCACATGGAGTGGTAATGAGCCAACTGCTTTCTTTAAAATAACTCTCAAAAAAACCCAAAAAAACCCCCCCACACACACACACATCTTTCACACCTTTTTGCCAAGCCCTCTGCTTATTTGTTAGTTCCATGAAGATAAAGTAGTTAATTTGGAAACCAGAAATCAAGGATGCCCTGTGATCTGAGTAATTTTTCTGACAGTGCTGCTGCTGGTACCATTTACCAAGAGCCATTCACTAGTATTGGGTTGAACTTTTTTGGCCAACCCAATACATTCTGCCCTCAACTGCATTCAAAGAGGACTATATTGGGAGTTGTGTGTGGGTATCTTTTTAAAGTATATTACATGTTATCTCTGACTCTGTGCCAAATAACAAGAAAATTTACAGTGGATCCTAAAATCAAATGGAGAGCAGAGTAGATGGACTATTCAAGAAGGAGAAGGAAACTGCTATTGATTGAATGAAGGGAAAAGCTCAGTTGTGTCTGACTCTTTGTGACCCCATGGACTATAGCCACCTCTGTCTATGGGATTCTCCAGTTAAGAATACTGGAGTGGGTTGTCACGCCCTCCTCCAGGGGATCTTCTGTGGATATCTTCCCAACCCAGGGTTTGAACCTGACCCAGGGATTGAACTCTTGTCTCTGATGTCTCCTGCACTGACAAGTAGGTTCTTTTCTACTAGTACCACCTGGAAAGCCTGATTATCCTAATAGTAAAAGTAAGTGTTAGTCACTCAATTGTATATGACTCTCCACAGCCCCATGGACTGTACCCCATCAGGCTCCTTTGTCCATAGGATTCTCCAGGCAAGAATACTAGAGTGGGTAGCCATCTGCTTCCCGGGGGATCTTTCTGAACCTGGATCTCCTGCGTTGCAGGCAGATTCATTACCGTCTGAGCCACCAGGGAAGCCTTTCATTGAATGCCTACTGTCTACTGTGTACCAAAAGCATGACGTGCATTAGGCCCTTGCCACTAATGGCTGGCCTTTAAACCACTAGCAGCAGCAGCAGCAGCAGCAGCATCTGGGAGCCTATTAGAAATTCAGAATTTCAGCTGCCATTCAAACTTGCATTAAAGCAAGACCCTCAGCATCAATTCACCAAAATCATGGATATAAATGGTATTAACTTTATTTTCTATCAGGAGATTAAGGGTCAGAAAGGTTAAGAAATTTATGTAAAATTCACAACATAGTAATAAACTGGATTCTGGCCCATTTTAAAGCATCGTATTTCCACTCCACTGAGCCAAGTCTTAAACCAGTCTAAAGCTGCAAGATTTGGGTTTTGATCCAGACTCCAACGATTAATATCTTTCTGGGCTCATATACACCAGTAACGTATCTGGGTGTCACTTTTTTTTGTCCTGCTTATTTCATGGAATTGCTACAAAACAAATGAAATTAATAGATATGAAAACACTTTAAAATATTTTGCACTGGCCAAAATTAACCCACTAATGGAATATTCTATGTGACTCTTTCTCACTCGGCTTTTGCCAAGGCAGAAAAACCAAGGACAAAGCAACATATGCCAAGAGCATCCACATCACACGGTGAGAGATGAGCCTGTCTATGTTTTGAAACTGGCTAGTTCAGCCTTAGTCCCTCATCCACCTCAAGGGTATAAAAAGCTTGAAAGAAGAAACACTCTCAAAAGTGTTTTTATGGTAGGTGGGGCAGAGTAAGATCATTTGTCCTGCATCTCAATCCTATACCAAGGGGCCCTAAGGAGACCACACAGAGAGCTTGTTCTTTGTGCCCTGAAAGAATGCAAGTTAATCTGGGAGAAGAAATCTACCATAAACTTCCCTTCACCCTAAAGGCTTTCCAAACGAAAGCAATACTATATTTTGGTATTCCATGTTGACTATAAAACTGGACAGCAAATTTTAGTTGTGTGTCTTGGGGCTGAAAGTGGCTAGTAGACTTTTTGTTATTTAAAAGTGCCTGAAAAGTTTTCTGGGACCTGGTCAAGATTTCGACCAAAAAGAAGGGAAAACTAAACTGCAGATCTGGTTTAAAGAGACAGTAAGAAAAAATAATATCGTTTGCTGCTTGCATCCTATGGAGAACTGCTTTTCCCATGCTCTAGTACTTATTATTATTATTATTAAAAACCAACACTAGCTCAAGAGAAATTGTGTTTCCAAAGCCAAAATCTGACTTTACAAATAAACTCACAGGAAAGTGATGAAACTGGCAAATAGTCTTTCCCCTGAATTACCTGTTCCTACCCTAAATCCAAAACCCAAGGACTGATGCTAAAGCTGAAGCTCCAGTGCTCAGCCATTTGATGTGAAGAGCCAACTCATTGGAAAAGACCCTGATGTTGGGAAAGATTGAGGGAAATAGAAGGGGTAGATAGAGGATGAGATGGTTGAATGACATCATCAACTCAATGGACATGAGTTTGAGCAAACTCCGGGAGATAGTGAAGGCCAGGAGAGCCTGACATGCTGCAGACCATGGGGTCGCAGAGGCAGACACGACTGAGCAACTGAAAAACAACAACAAAAAAGAATATCCTCATCCAGATTCTTACAGCTGCTAACCATGCGGAGATAAGTGAAGCTTCTAACTGTGAAGGGAGCCTAATTCCATTTTTCTGTAGGAAACTATAGAGTTTTAGAGACACAAGAAAGGATTCTAGTCCCCCTCCCAGTCAAGCACCAACATGGCAGATGGGAGGAGATTGAAAGAGAGCATCCTGCTCACCCCTCCAGGCATGCCTGTTGATGATCAATGTCCTAGTTAAACTAGCTAAGTTAGGGAAGCTGGGAGGAGATGCTCAAGCAGACCCAGAAAGTTGGACAGGATCTGGGGACCTGAACAGAGGAGCAAGGTCACAGGTAGGTGGTAGGAGACAAAAAATCACATATGATAGCTGAAAAACCAAGAGATCAATATATGTATTGGAAAAAAAGACATTGAAAAGATCCAATTGACCAGCTTATTCAATTACCACATGTGTCAAAATGACTTCAAACTCTATCTCCCTCCCAAACCTTTATACAAAGCTCAACAACCATGGACATCATCTTGGTCTATCTTCTGATTCCATCTCCCCCCATCCCCTTCCCTCGCCTGACTATCCAAATGTCAAAAAGTCCATTTATAAAAATGGTCACATCATGACCCTCTAAAAGAGCCTTCATTGCCTTCCACAGCCTTTAAACAAAGTCTAGGTTCCTAAGCTGGCACCCAAGGTCTCTCAAAATCTGACTTCCACTTATCTTCAAACTCATCTCTCACCAATTCCTATCCCACACCCAATGCCCCACAATCCAGTCGGATGGAACTGCTCAGTTTCCAAAAAATCCCACCTTAGAGCCTTCACATGTCCCAAGCTGCAGAGTCTGCCAAACTTGGTGATGATGCAAATTACCCAGAATGCTTGTTAAAAATGCAGATTCCAAGTCCTAGTACATACCTACCAACTCAGAATTTCCAGGGAAAGAATATGGGAACCTATAGTTTCTACAACCCTCAAGTGAAAATGATTATCCAGCAACTCTAGCCTAAGCTCACAGGGGCAAGGACTCAAACTGCTCTTTTCATAGTGTTACATCCAGAATCCAGAGTAAGTGCTCTTCCCTTTGCCTCCAATGCTTGGCCTCCACCCTCTTTTTCACCAGGATGAATCCTATTTTGTTCACACAAAACCAATACCGTTGGAGTAACCTAATGTGCTACTGATATGCATTGAATGAACAAGCAAATGAATAAGAAGAAAAGTAAGTGAATCAAATGAATGGAGCAGGAAATTTGTGGGGAGGGCTCAGGGTTTATAAGTGGCAGGCAGCAATTAGATGTCATGCACACTGAGGACAGCATCTGGGAGACCCAAGCATAGGGACCCTGGGTCAGAACCAATACATCCAGGCCCTGGGTATGAGCTATCGATACAGCTAAAGGCATTAAGGTCATAATGCCAAAATCTTGACATTTAAAAATAATGGGGATGAGTAGGCAAACTTGTTCACTAGAGAGTTGACTAGAAGATAGACACTCCGCCATACTGGGATTTAGAAACAAAATAGGGACCCAATATATTCAAAGCTATGGTTTTTCCGGTAGTCATGTATGGATGTTTGAGTTGGACCATAAAGAAAGCTGATCACTGAAGAACTGATGACTTTGAATTATGGTGCTGGAGAAGACTCTTGAGAGTCCATTGGACTGCAAGGAGATCAAACCAGGCAATCCTAAAGGAAATCAACCATAATATTCATTGATAGGACTGATGCTTAAGCACCTGATGTGAAGAGCTGACTCAATGGAAAATACCTTGATGCTGGGAAAGATTGAAGGCAAAAGGAGTAGAGAGTGGCAGAGGATGAGATGGTCAGATAGCATCACCGACTCAAGGGACATGAATCTGAGCAAACTCCGGGAGACAGTGAAGGACAGGGAAGCCTGGTGTGCTGCAGTCCATGGGGTTACAAATAATTGGACATGACTTAGTGACCAAACAACAACAACAGTAACTTGGGGATCAATTGCTAAAGTTTGAGTGGGACCAGACATTTTAATAATGAATTATTGAGGGCCCCTGAGAAGACAGAGTAGGTTGGTCTGGCACATAGATACATATACAGGAGTCTTACAACTCAGCTCTGAAGATTAGGAGGAGACACAGAGTCAGAGAGTCTGCACCTAGGTCTGTCTGCTACCCACCTCTCTTCCCAGGTACAAATACGATCATTAAAGTTATCCCACTTCTGGGCATACACACCGAGGAAACCAGAATTGAAAGAGACATGTGTACCCCAGTGTTCATCGCATCACTGTTTATAATAGCCAGGACATGGAAGCAACCTAGATGTCCATCAGCAGATGAATGGAAAAGAAAGCTGTGGTGCATATACACAATGGAGTATTACTCAGCCATTAAAAAGAATACATTTGAATCAGTTCTAATGAGTGGATGAAGCTGGAGCCAATTATACAGAGTGAAGTAAGCCAGAAAGAAAAATACCAATACAGTATACTAATGCATACATATTGAATTTAGATAGATGGTAACAATAACCCTGTATGCAAGACAGCAAAAGAGACACAGATGTATAGAACAGTCTTTTGGACTCTGTGGGAGAGGGAGAGGGTGGGATGATTTGGGAGAATGGCATTGAAACATGTATAATATCATATATGAAACAAATTGCCAGTCCAGGTTCAATGCATGATACAGGGTGCTCGGGGCTGGTGCACTGGGATGACCCAGAGGGATGGGATGGGGAGGGAGGTGGAGGGGGATTCAGGATGGGGAACACATGTACACCTGTGGCAGATTCATGTCAATGTATGGCAAAACCAATACAATATTGTAAAGTAAAAATAAATAAATAAAAAAATTTTTAAAAGGGGGGAAAGGGGTGGGGAGACCAATTAGGAGCTTGAGGTTAATAGATACACATGTCTACGTATAAAAATAGATAAATGGTAAGCATTTATATTATAGCACAAGGAGTATTATATATTCAATATCTTGTAACAACCTATAACAGAAAAGAATCTGAAAAGTTTTATATATATGTATATAAAACTGAATCACTTTATTGTACATCAGAAACTAATACAACATTGGAAATCAACTACAATTAAAAAATGTTTCTCTTTAAAAAAATTAAAAAAAATTTGAATGAAAGTAAAAAAAAAATAGTTAATGAGTTTCTTCTGCCTCCTTATCAACTAAGAAAGTACTTTTCTAGAGTTAAAAGTTATTCAAAGAAATAGCAGAATTGATTTAATTATCCTTGGGAGTATGTGAGGACATAGAGATTAAAAAAATATCCTGGAAAAGCTGGACAAACAGAGAAACAAGAAAGAAATCAAGAAAACCCCAGACTGTGCTCTTTTGACATCAGACCCACCTGGTGAAACTGGGAATGTTTATTAGTTTTCCACAGCTACATTTATTTATGTCATAAAATTTCATCCATAAAACTTCAATGGTGGCAAGAAGAAAGCCAGGTGTGGTTGAGGTTTTGTGAAGCTCTCAGACTCTCCCTTGTCCTTCCCAGATGTAAGTGGAGAAGCTCGAAGACTCAGAGAGAGAGAAAACTATGAAATTTACAAGATGTAACCATTTTTCCATTCACACTTAAACCATGTGTACTTGAACAGAAATGTAACCCATGTGATCCTGATTCATTTACGCTATAATCATCAAAATATTGTTTTCCAGGAGCAATTTAGTGTCCACAAAGATTTTCTGAATCTTTTTCAGAAAGATTTTTAATCCATTTTCCTCATTAAAAGAGGAAGTTGTGTTTGCCAATTGGCCAAGGACTCAATCATGAAGAAAAAGTTCAGATTCCCTTCAAAGTTTCAAGGTCATGAATTTTAGTAGATTCATATTATATCCCAATAGTTTTTCTAGCCCCACAAAGAAAAGACAATGCTTGCCCAGGCAGATGGGTTGATTTTTCACAGATGTTACTAGAAGCTGATATCAGCCAGCAGGTACTGTTCTTGCCCATCATACATCAGCCCTGAGTTAATAATACAACTTACAAAGAAAAATTAAAATATTGTGCTTAGGTAAAAAAAAAATCTATATTTAGATTATACAAATGCACAGCAAAGGGTACCATTTTAAATGTTACAGTTTAAAAGGAATCCAGCATGACCTAAATAGGAAGGAAATCTAAAAAAGACGGGATGCATGTATACATGTTGGAGAAGGCAGTGGCACCTCACTCAGTACTCTTACCTGGAAACTCCATGGATGGAGGAGCCTGGTGGGCTGCAGTCCATGAGGTCGCTAAGAGTCGGACACGACTGAGCAACTTCATTTTCACTTTTCACTTTCATGCATTGGAGAAGGAAATGGCAACCCACTCCAGTGTTCTTGCCTAGAAAATCCCAGGGACGGGGAAACCTGGTGGACTGCCGTCTATGGGGTCGCACAGAGTTGGACATGACTGAAGTGGCTTAGCAGCAGCAGCAGCAAAAATACATGTGTTGATTCACTTTGCTGTACAGCAGAAACTAACAAAACAATGTAAAGCAACTATACTCCAATAAAAGTTTTAAAAAATAAAAGGGAACTCAGCAAATTAAAATGGTTTCCAGGTGAGAAAAATCTAGATGGAAAATAATCCAAACTGCTTGATAGTATGGAAATTGGGATGATTTAGCCTGCAGATGAGAAAACTTTGAGGGGATAAGACCACTCTTCAAACAAAGTAAATGACAGGTAAACAACCACAATCATCAAAAAAGCAAGAGTTACAGAAAAACATCTACTTCTGCTTTATTGACTATGACAAAGCCTTTGCCTGTGTGGATCACAACATACTGTGGAAAATTCTGAAAGAGATGGGAATACCAGACCACCTAACCTGCCTCCTGAGAAATCTGTATGCAGGTCAAGAAGCAGAGGTTAGAACCAGACATGGAACGACACTCTGGCTCCAAATCAGGAAAGGAGTAAGTGCATCAAGGCTGTATATTGTCGCCCTGCTTATTTAACTTATATTCAGAGTACATCTTGAGAAATGCTGGGCTGGAGGAAGCACAAGCTGGAATCAAGATTGCCAGGAGAAACATCAATCACCTCAGATATGTAGATGACACCACCCTTATGGCAGAAAGTGAAGAAGAACTAAAGAGCCTCTTGATGAAAGTGAAAGGGGAGAGTGAAAATGTTGGCTTAAAACTCAACATTCAGAAAACTTAAGATCATGGCATCTGGTCCCATAACTTCAGGGCAAATAGATGGGGAAACAATGGAAAGAGTGACAGACTTTATTTTGGGGGGCTCCAAAATCACTGCTGATGGTGACTGCAGCCATGAAATTAAAAGATGCTTACTCCTTGGAAGAAAAGCTATGACAAACCTAGACAGCATATTCAAAAACAGAGACATTACTTTGCCAACAAAGGTCTATATAGTCAAAGCTCTGGTTTTTCCAGTAGTCATGTATGGATGTGAGAGTTGGACTATAAAAAGAGCTGAGCGCTGAAGAATTGATGCTTTTGAACGTGGTGTTGGAGATGCTTGAGAGTCCCTTGGACTGCAAGGTGATCCGACCAGTCAATCCTAAAGGAGATCAGTCCTGGGTATTCCTTGGAAGGACTGATGCTGAAGCTGAAACTCCAATACTTTGGCCACCTGATGCGAAAACTGACTCATTGGAAAAGACCCTAATGCTGGGAAAGATTGAAGGCAGGAGAAGGGGATGATAGAAAATGAGATGGTAATGTATATTACTGAGTAGACAATGTTTTTGCGGTTGTTTCAGTTCAGTTAAGTCACTTAGTTGTATCCAACTCTTTACAATCCTATGGACTGCAGCATGCCAGGTTTCCATGTTCATCAGCAACTCCCAGAGCATTCTCAAACTCATGTCCATCAAGTCCGTGATGCCACCCAACCATCTCCTCCTCTGTCATCCTCTTCTCCTCTTTCCTTCAATCTTTCCCAGCATCAAGGTCTTTTCCAGCAAGTCAGTTCTTCGAATCAGATGGCCAAAATATTGGAGTTTCAGCTTCAGCATCAGTCTTTCCAATGGATATTCAGACTGATTTCCTTTA
The DNA here is from genome assembly GCA_006408695.1 of Aepyceros melampus. NCBI lineage: Eukaryota > Metazoa > Chordata > Mammalia > Artiodactyla > Bovidae > Aepyceros > Aepyceros melampus. The sequence continues at coordinate 146,384 of SJXQ01007625.1, forward strand.
GGATTGACTGATTGGATCTCCTTTCAGTCCAACAGGCTCTCAAGAGTCTTCTCCAACACCACAGTTCAAAAGCATCAGTTCTTCAGCACTCATTTTTCTTTATAGTCCAATTCTCACATCCATACACGACTACTGGAAAAACCGTAACTTTGACTAGACGGACCTTTGTCAGCAAAGTAACGTCTCTGATTTTTAATATGCTGCCTAGGTTTGTCATGGAGAAGAAAATGGAAATCCACTCCATAGTCTTGTCTGGAAAATCCCACAGATGGAAGAGCCTGGCGTGCTACAGTCCACGGGGTCCCAAGAGTCAGACATGACTGAGCGACTTCACTCAGTGCTCAGTGCTCAGGTTTGTCATAGTTTTTCTTCCAAGAAGCAAACGTCTTTCAATTTCATTGCTGCAGTCACCATCTACAGTGATTTGGGGGCCCAAAAAAATAAAGTCTCTCACTGTTTCCATTGTTTCCCATCTATCTGCCATGAAGTGATGGGACTGGATGCGATGCATGAAATGGTAGGACCAGATGTCATATGCCTGGAATAGCCGAGACCCCAAACCTTTCTAATAGATCTGCGATGCTATGTTTTTCCCCACCAACCCCTTTCCTTCAATACCTCAGCTGGTTTAGAAATTTATAAATACTAACAACTGGTTTGAAAAACTCCAATAAAAAGTTTTCAACTTCAAAAATGGCACGGGCATTCACATCAACTTTTTGATTTGTTTCTTGTTTTCTCAGTCTTCTAAAAAGAGATGCCCAACCCTAGAGAAGTTACCTTCCACAAGACTAAACAACCACAGGATATCCATGCCCAAACTTGACATATCTCATCATTTGTAATCAGCAGCCTTTTACATTGGCACATTCACCAAGACCTTTTTAAAATATCTAAGAATCAGTTCCTTTTCTCTTTTAGGGATTTTTTATAATTATTTAATTGAGTAACAAGATGTGGCAAATGTGTGCACTGATGGAAGAAAAGAACAGCTGTGATTTCTTATGACATTTAAGAACATAGGAAAATAAGGTAAACTCTTTCTAGGTAACTCTCCTAAAGGTTGAGTATTTTTGTCAGTTTTTTATTTCCACACAATCATTAACAGTTGTGACCTAAAGAGTTCCAGAGTACAAGGCTGGGTCTTTGAATGACATACTAAGACAGCGCCTGGAGGCTAGCACTGACTGTGTGCTCCATCCAAGCTATTTCATTTGGGAAAACTAAGACAAGAAAGTCAACTAACTTTACAAGAGAAAAAGAAAAAAAAGCCAATTTTTCTGTTCAGTTTACCACCATGAGTATTCAAAAGACTCCACTTCCAAGAAAACTATTAATTTTTACAGTGTCAGCACACTTTTTTTCTTTTTTTGCAAACTGTATTTTTATGATACCATGCTCAGTGTTGGGAACATTTTATACCCAAGAGGAAAGTCGGAGCTTTTACAAAGTGGAGAAATAGTATCATATTTAAATCATTTGATCTATTTTTAGAAACACTGTACTTAAGTCTACAGAATAGCATCTTTTAAAGTCTTTTAAACAGCCTTTGGTAAGACATCTCCTAAGTGTTGTAACCTGCTCCATCCATCTCTCCTTTGTCTCAGCCCCCACCATACTCGGCGTGGTCCAAGAGTGTATGCTATCTCTGCAGTCGGATGGCTGAGTGTCACATGCACAACCCATACATCAGCAGAAACTCCTCCTGCCCCAGCATGAATAAACCTTTCACATCCTGTTTTGGCAAGAGAAGAGCAGTCAGCCTGATTAAAGGGATGAGAAAGAGTTCCTACAAGGGGAGGGTAAATGGACCAGAGGTGCTTTACCTACAGAAGAGAGAGAATGACTTGAACATAGTCCTTCAGTCCATGAAGATTTTTTCCTAAAGGCAATAGATGATTAAATAAATAAAAATACTCCATATCCACAGAGAACCAACAAAAGGAAATATACTTAACTTATAGCCAGAGACTTTGCCATTGTACAAAAGAAGTTCTTTTCAATGCTTGAGTTGATAAAAGCATTGATGTGTTCTCTGCTGGGAAGTTATAGAGCCTGTCTTCCATAAGACAAGAGCTGTGCCTTTGTCTTGGATGGTTGAAACAAAGAACTGCTATAGCTAAAATGCAGAACTGGGGCCTCATGGCCCCATAATGCCAGACAGAGATGAATCTATCCTGCTAGAAAGTCCTGTGGGAAAAAACTCCCTGAACTTTCCTTGGCAATCAATTCTAGTACTTAGGAACCTTCCCTGTCGGGGAGTTCCTCTTTCTAGACTCAAAGCCCATGAGTTAAGTCCACAACCTTCTCCAGGCATATGAGGACACATTCTTGAGTGGCTCTTGATTTCCTTGCTGATGGGGTACCCACTTGCACTCTGGTATAGCCGTGTTCTATCTAGTTTATTCTCTCATGTGCCCATCATGGGGTAAGCACTTCAAAGAGCACCCATGTAACTCTTTCCACTGTGACTAGAATAGACACATGTGCTCTTGGGTGATCTCAAAATCTACCCCATGCAATCAACTTAACTCAATAAAGACATTTTCAGTGACCTCTCCCACCTTCACCTGCCCAGCTCTCAGCTAAATGCTAGGAAGATACACAATAAAAGTGTAAGTCTTATTTGCTTCAAGTCCCTAAAAGATTTTAGGTCAAAATGAGGCATATTTATATTAAAGAAGTAGAATGTATAAACTAAAATGAAAAATATTTTTTAAAAGAATGTAGCAATATGCATACGTGTGTGCTCAGTCATGTCCAACTCTTTGCGACCCCTGGACTATAGCCCGCCAGGCTCCTCTGGCAGTGGAATTCTCCAGCCAAGAATACTGGAGTGGGTTGCTATGCCTTCCTCCAGAAAATCTTCATGACCCAAGGATCAAATGAATCTTCTGAATTACAGGTGGATTCTTCACCACTGAGCCACTAGGGAAGCCTAATGTATCAATATATCTGTGTATAATTGAAACATTTTGCTGTATAGCAGAAATTAGCACAACATTTAAATCAACCCAACTTCAATAGAAAAAATTAAAATAGAGTGAGACAGCCTTTGTTAGACAACAAGGTGACAGAGTCAGTAAGTGCAGAAGAGATCAGAGCAGCAATGACAACTGTGGACTAGGGTAGCTGGAAAAGGCTTCATGCAGGTGATGGGACAAAATTTGGAAATCTCAAAACATCTTTGAGCTAATTTTACTTCTAAGTGACTTCCCAGGTGGACCTACACTCTCTTGTAAAGCATGCTGACCAATACCCACAGTCAGCTGATCACTTTTAATTTGTAGGTGGCTTGTCTTGTTTTTCAATGTGAAAGTTTTATACCAGTTGAATTTGTTTTGACATCTTTTTTTTAATGTGTGCCTTTTAGTGTTTAGTGTTTTAGTGTTTAGTTTTAGTGTTTTTACACAGTGATCCAACTGGAAATCTTGGCTAATCTAAAGAAGACAACATGAGCTCTAATCCCTGGACTCCTGCTCAGAAAAAATAAATTATCCTTGGTCATGAATGTTTCTAAGTCATTCATTATGTGTCACTTATATGTTTTCATGATAAAATAAAATGTTAACGTTAAAATATACATACCATCACTTATAAAGATCCTCTGCTTTAAATGACTTAATTAACCTGTCAACTACTTATCCCCTAGCATTGTGTCATAAGGCTTTGCTTGCCAAAAGTGACTTAAGAAGCACTGGACCCAGAGGAGCAAAGAAGTGGATTCTAGCTTTTACTCTCCATTGGAACTTGGTCAAGACCATTCTTTCCCTGGCCCCAGTTTTCAGTTCCATAAAAAGAATTGGGGTAGAGTAGGTCTCTCTATGTTTCCTTCCAGCTTTGGCATTTACGAATCAGTGATACCGGCTTTCATGAGCTCTCTCTGCACTGCAAGGACATAATAAATATTTGTTAACCAATATTAGCCAATCATTTGCACTTTTTACTGTCCAGCACAGCACATCTTTAAATATTCCAGGGCTGTAGCACCACTGGAGCAGATCTTATTTTTCCATGTGACTGCTTTTCTTAGTAGAAAATGTAGTATCTTAATTTTGATCTTCACTGGGTTTGAAACAGAATGGAAAGCAAGCTATTCAAGAGGAAAAAAAATACATACTTCCTACAAATGGAAAAATATGAGAGTTATTAGGAGGTATTGCATATGTGCACGTGTGCTAAGTCACTTCAGCCGTGTCTGACTTTTTGTGACCCCATGGACTGTAGCCCGGCAGGCTCCTCTGTCCATGGGATTCTCCAGGCAAAAATACTAGAGTGGGTTGTCATGCCCTTCTCCAGGGGATCTTTCCAACTTAGGAATCAAACCCATGTCTCTTACATCTACTGCACTGGCAGACAAGTTCTTTACCACTAGTGCCACCTGGGAAACCCCATTAGAGGGCATTAATTTTGGGCAAAAAAAAAAAAAAAATCCTTGCTGCTTTAGGTATATGCCTTGAGAAGAGATTGATAAATACAGTGAATTCTTTTTATAGGGAGACAGACTGCATCTTCAATAATCAGAAAGCACTGCTTACACTATCAACTGGGAAAAAAGCAAAAGGACCTGAAAATGTAGATAAAGTGAGAAGGATAATAAATGCAACACAATATCCTATTTGATCCTGGAAATAAACAGACTAGTGGAAAAATTGGTAAAATCTGAATAAATTCTGTAACTAATAGTGATGGTTAATTTTAGTTTTTGTTTTTTTTTAATGTGGACCATTTTTTTAAAGTCTTTATTGAATTTGTTACAATATTGCTTCTGCTCTATGTTTTGGCTTTTTGGCTGCGAGGGATGGAGCTCTTAGCTCCCTGACAAGGAATCAAGACTGTACCCCTTGCATTGGAAGACAAAGCCTTAACCACTGGACCACCAGTAAAAGTGAAAGTGCAAGTCGCTCAGTCATGTCCAACTGTTTGCGACCTCAGGGACTATATAGTCCCTGGAATTCTCTAGGCCAGAATACTGAAGTGGGCAGCTTTTCCATTCTCCAGGGGATCTTCTCAACTCAGGAATTGAACCCAGGTCTCCCTCATTGCAGGCAGATTCTTTACTAGCTGAGCCACAGGGGAAGCTCAGAAGTCCCTAATTTCTCAGTTTTGACAAACGTACCATTTTGAACTGTGGTGTTGAAGACTCTTGAGACTCTCTTAGACTGCAAGGAGATCCAACCAGTCCATCCTAAAGGAAATCAGTCTTGAATATTCATTGGAAGGACTGATGCTGAAGCTGAAACTCCAATACTTTGGCCACCTGATTCGAAGAACTGACTTGCTGGAAAAGACCCTGATGCTGGGAAAGACTGAAGGCAGGAGAAGAAGGGGACGACAGAGGATGAGATGGTTGCGTGGTATCACTGACTCGATGGACATGAGTTTGAATAAACTTCGGGAGTTGGTAATGGACAGGGAGGCCTGGTGTGCTGCAGTCCATGTGGTCACAAAGAGTTGGACATGACTGAGTGACTGAATGAAACTGAACTGAAGTGAACCATGATTATGTAAAGATGTGAAAACTAGGGGAGGCGGGCTATAGGACATTTCAAAATTCCCTACTATCTTTTCAATTTTTGTCAAATATAAAATTATTCCACAATTAAAAGTTTATACAAAAAAGAAAGGAGACATAAAAACAACAGATACCTACAAAGAAAGAGAGTTTTGTGCAAAGAAGAGAAAGAAAAGGAGACATAAATAAAGATAGAAAGAACACAGAGAGACACTGAAGTGATAAATATATTACAAAGAATCATAGCTCCATCTTAATTTTCACTTATTTCTTTTGTCCTCTTGTAGTCTGGGCCTTTAATATTCTATAGCTGGGGTCTACAGGAAGTAGAGTATTAGTATTCCACAAGTTTCTGCTACAGTGCTGTACTGTGATAAAAGCAGCTTTTCCTCCACCCACCTGCTGCTACATCAAACACTACCAAGATTAGAAGAAAATGATGCAAATTTTACTTTCCATGCAGAAGAACAAGATTTAGTAATCAAGGATAACCCATGATGTTGCTGTTACCCAAACTTTCAACTAAGGAAATTCTTTTTCCAGCAAAGTTGGAAATCTCCCTAGGTTACCCTACTCCCTAGCTCTGATGTTGAGTTTCTGAAAAATGTCTGTTTTGCCATGATCCTGTTATGCTTGCATTTAGGGATTACCACCCTGCAGCCCAGAGGAGAGAATGATCAGCCCTTTCTCCTACTGATAGGAACCCAGAACCCTGAAACCCTAATTTTTTGTTGCCCTTTCGCAGAAATGACTGCCTTCCAGGAGGTCTAGATTACTCTTAGGCCCAAAGGGCATTCCTGTAACTCATCAGAACCAAATTTGGAATGCAAAATATTTGCCAAAATCCTACACAGTGGCATGACCTTCAGCTCAGGAAGCCAGTGACTGAGTAACTCACACATGGGCAAATTAGAGGATAGACATTTTCCACTGAAGAGCAGAGAGATGTTCACAGATGAAATTTCTATGGGTCTTCATAGAAACTTCTATGGGTCATCAGACAAGAAGTGATGAACATTCATGAGCTTTTCTGTTACCTTTTCCCTATATATCTGAGTCTCTCCTTCTATCAAGGATCAGTAGAGCCAAGCGGTGAGGGTAGAAAGGGAAAAGGAAAAGATTGTCTAAGCAAATGCAGTCTTAAGGGTCTCTAGGGGAAATATGGTTACTTTGGGAATTATGGTTCATCTTTATGTCCCTAGTTAGTGGCTCAGACAGCAAAAAAAAAAAAAAAAAAAAAATCTGCCTTCCATGCAGTAAATCCAGGTTCAATGAGAAGGAAATGGCAACCCCTTCCAGTATTCTTGCCTGGAAGATTCCATGGACAGAGGAGCCGGGTTGACTGCAGTGCATGGGGTCACAAAGAGTCAGACACAACTGAGCAACTAACACTTTCACACTTTTGTGTCCCAAGATTTTATAAATATTCACATCATATATTCTGTAATATTGATTGAGTTGAATCCAATGGAATTAGATAAAAATGAATTTTAGTACTAGAGATTATCATCTCATCCTACTGTTTCAGGATTTGAATGCTTCACCATAAAACTAAAATGTAAAAATGAGTGTGTCCTAGTCAGAGTGGTTAGCGGGGCAGCATTCCTCATGGCTGTTATCATTTACAAAGGAACATTGACCATAAGCTGTGAGCCCGGTAGAATGAGTCAAGAGACCGGATGGATGTTATATAGTAAATGATGCTATCGGACGTGTCAGTGCTCACCTGGGGTGAGGCAGCCATGGGCAAGAAAGACATACAGCACCTTCCTGTTGGGAAACCTTGAGGGAGCCACAGCCAACGATACAGATTTGTATTCAAAAGGACTGATTAATGTTGCATCCATTCCAGAACTAAGAAAGCCTGTGCAGTTCAAATGACAAGCTGAAATATTAATAAAGACTTTGACCACTCTTACAGTAGTGCCCAAGCTGCAAAACAAATGACCTGTTGCTGCTGTGCTCTTTTTCATATGTAACAGTTTCTTCATTGGAAATAAAAAAGTGATTAGTGGTGCAGAATGAACATATGTTATCAGGCCCCTGAGGGTCATGACAGAAGATGGGGAATGAAAGAGAGAGAGAGAGAAAGAAAAACCTCCCTCCTTCAGGGCTTTCAAAAGCCTGCTCTTCCCTAGGGAAAGCTGCTTTTGACTTTAAAAGAGGCTCTGTGGCAGCAGGCAATCCAAGGTAAGTGCACCTGCTCAGGAAACTCACCAGGGGTGACTTTATGAGTTCCTGATCTCCTAAAAGCATCTGGAGGCCCAGCTCCTTTGCAGGAGTTGAGGAGGGCAACAGGCAGGGTTAAGCCTATCCCTTGAGGTAAAATAAAAATAAGAGCTGATCACTCAGCTACAGACAGGGAAGTACTCTGTTGCTCGTGGGTGTGGAATCCAAGCATTAAGGGCTGGAAACAGACATGGAAATACGAGAGTCTATTTCTTTTTCTACTCCAAGACATTTGAAAGAAAAAATAATGTGTTTATCCCTGTGAGAAAATAGCCCTCTACTTTAGGCCCATTGCCGTTCAAAAAAACACCCTTGAGATCCATGCCCCATAAGTAACACTACCTTATAATGAGGTCTTGTTAGCCCTTGAGGTCCTAAGTCCTCTTGAATGATGTCCAAGAGCAGTCTGCCTCACACTGGATTCCATTCAACATGAAGACATTAGAGTGAGGTTTTGGCATTTGTTTAAAAGTCAAAGGGAAAAACAGCCAGCGACCTCTAGTAACGTTTTATAATTTTCATTATTTATAATCAGAAAGCACTTTGACCACTTTATGATATGCAGCCACTTAAAACTGATATATTCAACTGGAATACTGAAGTTATTATTGAAACTAGTTCACAATCTAGAAAAAAAAATTTTCTCAGTCATGTCTGACTCTTTGGGACCCCATGGACTATAACCTGCCAGTCTTCTCTGTCCATGTAATTCTCCAGGCAAGAATACTGGAATGGGTAGCCATTCTCTTCTCTAGGAGACCTTTCTAATCCAGAGATCAAACCCAGATCTCCTGCATTGCAGGCAGATTCCTTGCCATCTGAGTCACCAGGGAATCCCCATCAAATCCTAGGCAATGTTTAGCTTAATTCAGAGATCAAAATCTATGACTCTTGCGTCTGACCACTGCCTATATTTATAAAATTTTATTGGAAAATGAGCATGCTTATTCACTAACTGCATTCACAATACAATAGCAAAATCAAGTAGTTACTACAGAAATCATATAATCCACAAATCAAAAAATACTTGTTATTATCTGGTCATTTACAGAAAAATTTTGCTTGAATAAGCCATAACTTGTTCTTCTAAATAAGATTATCTTGATTCTGGAACTGAGAAAGATATCCTTTAATAGACAAAACAACCTTTGAATGGTCCAGAGTTGTATGCACTATTCTGTGTAATAGAATCAATCTTCGGATTATACACTTCCACTCGTAGAAGTCGGCCATTTTGCCATACTAGAGCCAGGGCAAAGTCATGAAGATACTCAGTCTTTGCATATTGTAAATAAAATTTGGCTCCACAATGACTTTTGTTTGAAGAATATCTAAAACATTGTGGCTTGTTTTCACGGGTGTATGTTTTTCTTTAGAATTTAGATTTTAAATGTTATTAAATTATTTTCACTTCTTTAGAACTCATCACAACACACTGGAAAATTCTTCAAGAGATGGGACTATCAGACCACCTTACCTGCCTCCTGAGAAATCTGTATGCAGGTCACAAAACAACAGTTAGAACCATACATGGAACAATGGACTAGTTCGAAATAGGGAAAAGAGTTCATCAAGGCTGTATATTGTCACTCTGCTTATTTAACTTATATGCAGAGTACATCATGCAAAATTCCAAGATGGGCGAAACACAAGCTGGAATTAAGATTGTCAGGAGAAATATCAATAACCTCAGATATGCAGATGACACCACCCTTAAGGCAGAAAGTGAAAAAGAACTAAAGAGCCTCTTGATGAAAGTGAAAGAGGAGAGTGAAAAAGCTGGCTTAAAACTCAGCCTTCAAAAAATGAAGATCATGACATCCGGTTCCATCATTTCATGGCAAATAGATGGGAAAACAATAGAAACAGTGACAGACTTTATTTTATTGGGCCCCAAATCACTACAAATGGTGACTGCAGCCATAAATTAAAAGACGCTTGCTCCTTGGAAAAAAAGCTATGAAAAACCTAGACAGCATATTAAAACCAGAGACATTACTTTGCTGACAAAGATCCATATACTCAAAGCTATGCTTTTTCCAGTAGTCATGTATGGATGTAAGAGTTGGACCATAAAGAAAACTGAGTCCCGAAGAATTGATTTTGAACTGTGGTGTTGGAGAAAACTCTTGAAAGTCTCTTGGGCAGCAAAGAGATACAGCCAGTCAATCCTAAAGGAAATCAGTCCTGAATTTTTCACTGGAAGGACTAATGTGTTAATGCTGAAGCTCCAATGCTTTGGCCACCTGATGCGAAGAGCTGATTCATTAGAAAAGATGCTGATGGTGGGAAAGATTGAAGGCAGAAGGAAAAGGGGGCGACAGAGGACGAGATGGTTGGATGGCATCACCAACTCTATGGACATGAGTTTGAGCAAGCTCCAGGAGTTGGTGATGGACAGGAAAGCCTGGTGTACTGCAGTCCATGGGGTCGCAAAGAGTCGGACACGACTGAGCAACTGAACGGAATGGACAACTCTACAAAGGCCATCATGGTTTTCAATGCAGTCTCTTTTCACTTGACCTTTTACTTTCAAAAAGAAAAGTAAAAATAATTATATTCAACATAATTCCCTGAAGACTAGCTGACTCTTCTGTTTGACTCCAAACCATTTTGTCTTTCTGTATTATCTCTTCAGCTAGAAGAGACGGTTGAAAAAATGAATAAAATTAATTCTGTTCCAGTTCAATAATTTCTTTTCAGTTGTTTTTGTTTTGCCTTACCAAGTCAGTTGGCCTCAGTCACCCTAGTCATGGGAACTTAAGTCCATGCTGGATACCCTTCACTCTAATTCCCAAAGCCTTATATCCTGTTTTTCACTCTTTTCTCTTGATTTTAGCAGATGTTGTCTATTAATGTGTCTGAGAGCCTAGGGTGTTTCAATTATTGACTGAAGAAACAGGCTATTTTCACTCTGTGTGTTTCTCCACAGTTACTATTCATCTGCACTTGCAAAGGATATGACCATCAGGATAAACAAATCACAAGTTGAAATATGTAGTATGATCAGGCTATGAAAATTGGGATTCTGGGCATCAGAATAATACCGTTATCCCATTTTACTAATCACAACTTGTAAACTCTCACTTGTCTAAATTAATCCAGGCAATGCTTCCTTGTTTTTAAAAACCTACCATCCACCTGATTCTCTTTGCTTGAGTGTCAAAACATAATGTAAATTAAGGGCTAAGCTTTGAATGTGCAATAAGTGTATTTTTTTTAAAAAAAATGACAGTCTAGTTTTGTTGAATGTAAGATCACCAGGAAGTTAGGGTAAGGCATATCTAGAAAAGGTGGGGTGAGCTCTGACCACCTTGTTGAGAAATTTACTTGTAAACTCTCACTTGTCTAAATTAATCCAGGCAATGCTTCCTTGTTTTTAAAAACCTACCATCCACCTGATTCTCTTTGCTTGAGTGTCAAAACATAATGTAAATTAAGGGCTAAGCTTTGAATGTGCAATAAGTGTATTTTTTTTTTTAAATGACAGTCTAGTTTTGTTGAATGTAAGATCACCAGGAAGTTAGGGTAAGGCATATCTAGAAAAGGTGGGGTGAGCTCTGACCACCTTGTTGAAAAATTTGGGGTTTATTCTCAAGGCCACAGAGAGCCTGTGAAAAACTTTAATTAGTCCAGACAACTGGGTTTTGGAAATCCATTCTTTCTCATTAGCTGATTGATTTTAGCATTTGACTAGCTTTTCCTCAAGTTTACTAGCAGTCGAAGTAAAATCTACTTTATATAACTCAGAATATGGTTCAGAGGAGTAAAAAAGATACATTTGCCAAAAGTGTATAATGATAAGGTTTTATGATTATCATTGTATTCATCATAATGGCCCAATTTATTCCACCAATTTCAGTTTACTGAAACCAGTTCAGCAGAGTAGCCTCAAAACACCTGAGCGTGGATCCTGGCTCCACAATTTACTGTGTAGTGACTCGACTTATCAAAGCTTCAACTTTTTTCCAAAAATACAATGTTAATAATAGTACCTACTTCACAAGCTACTAAACAATAAATAAGATAACTCTTGTGAAACATTTAAGACAAGGTTTGGGACTTCCCTGGTGGTCCAGTGGTTAAGACTTTGCCTTCTAATGCAAGGGGTGCAGGTTTGACCCTTAGTCAGGAGCTAAGACCCGACATATCTTGTAGCCAAAGAACCAAAACATAAAAACAGAAGCAATATTGTAACAAATTCAATAAAGACTTCAAAAGTGGTTCACATTAAAAAAAAAACTTTAGGAAAAAAGACAAGGTTTCAACCAACTGTAAGAGATAAGAGTTAGCTTCATCATCTTCATTCATAGCTCACAATGGGAATGTTAGCTGGGTGTGAGGAACAGAGCAACAACTTTACCCCACATCACCAGGGAGTGTATGCAGAGTCACTCCAGTGGAAGAATTTTACCGGTTGACAGATGCCTTTCTTAGCCTGATGAACACTGCACATAGTAGCTGCTCAATAAACATTAGTACCTTCATTCAGTAAGCTTTCAACAGACATGTGTTGAGGACTTGATTCACGCCACACGGTGTGGAATATAACATTGATCAAGACAATGGAGAATTTGGATTTACAAGCCAAACAACAAACAGTGTGATAAATGGAAGCTGCAGAGGAATGTATTGAAGAGCCACTTAATTTGATCCAAAATGGTCCGAGAGGGCTTCCTAGAGGAAATAATGTCTAAGCCAAGACTTGATGCAGGAAAAGGAATTGGCCACATAAAGCAGCATGGGGAAGGAAGGGGATTTCATCAGAGGCAGCAAGATGTGGAAAGCTCAGAGAGATAAGGGATCACGGAAATCCATAGATTGAAAGAAAATTAATATGCTTGGAAAGCAGAATATTATGGGGAGATCTGATGGAGATAAGGAAAAAGGCTCACAGTGGAGATTATTGAACACAGTCTAATGCAGCTGGACATCATCCTAAAGCACCTGAAAGAAAAATGGGGGGTCTCAGCAAAGGAGTGTGATATGATTATCTTTGCATCTGAAAAAAATTATTGAAGGAAATGGAATCACTCTTGCTAAAGTACAGAGTTGTCTACCTGAAAGATGATAAGCTGATGATGACTTCTCTTCTGGTTTTGATTTGGGTGGTTTTGGTCGCACTCTGCAGCTTGCCGGATCTTAGTTCCTTACCACGGACTGAACTCATGTCCCTCGCATTGGGAGCATGGAGTCTTAACCACTGGACCACCAGGGAAGTCTCATGGTTTTTGTTTTTAAACATTAATGTTCAGTCATTAAAGAGCACTGACAGAAGCGAAATGGCAGATGTTTGAGAAACCCAGGTAAATGGGGAATGGTAAGGGACAGAGGATTAAGCCACAGATTTCTAGGAGCAGAGGGAATCCTTGTTCTTATCTCTGAGTTTCAGTTGTGTCCAGTGATCAAGAACCATATTGTTCTAATTTATCATTACTGCATGTGACACGGACAGTGTGTATATATGTGTGTGTGTGTCTTCTCCACCTCCTCTACCATCACCTGCCTTTCAGGCAAGATAGATTCTTGCTTTTGTGGTCAGCTTTTATAACTTCTTTTGCTGCAAAGAATGTGAAGGGAAAAAAAAAAAAAAAAACAGAAAATTAAAAGACCTCTGAGAGATCAACTTGATTTACCTAACAAGTCATTGATCTAGAAAGAGGCAAGAAATATAACTACACTTGTAAAAATTTGGGAAAGCTTGACATGGTTGTGGAAATATATTTGGGGATGCAGAAAACTGTGGAAGATATTCAGGATGAATAAATGAGGAAAAGCATTTAACAAGTGCTCCTGTGTTATAAATGATGTAATCACACAGCTGTGCAATAAGATTTAAATTGTTTTTCAGTTATTTTAAATGCAGAACAAGCATTTCTTGGACTGCAACTGAAGTAGGGCTGCAAGACTTCTAAACTGTGCAATAGGTATATGTATGATGATGAGGCTTCCCCAAAATATAGTGATCCACTTCCAGAAAGATCTGTTTAGAATTCTTACCAAGGAGGGAAGGAAAAAGGGAAAGAAAGGTGCTTTTTTCACATCAAAATACATAGGATATAAAATAAGAATTTTGGCAAGCATTGGTTTTTCCCTTCCAATTTATGCTCACTTGATAGTATTTAACAGGAAAGGTCTTAGGAAAGATGAATGAAAAAGAAGCTCCAAGGAAAAAATACAGACCTAGAATAACTGGAGCAGCTGCATAGAAGAGGAAGGAGACATTATGGTATAATCATTATCTGCTCAGAACAGAGCTGAGTGGGGATTTGTACTCTTTTGCTGTTTAAAATAGTTCATATAAATGAATCAATCAAACAGTGAAAGTTAAGTCAAACAATTTAACAGACTAGAGTAGATATGGAAGACCACAGAAATGAGAGAAAAATACTGCCTAAACTAACAAAAGTTTAGGCTTGATTTACAAAGAATCCAAATGTATTTTTACCTTTTATTGTCAGAAAGCAATGATTTCAACCAAACAATTGAGAAGAAGAAATTTGGGGAGCCTGACATAGCCAGCAGCCCGAGGGGTACATGGCCAGGGCATTTGGGAGTGTGGGGCAAGAAGGGGACTTTTCTTTTCAAAATTATATCTTTGAATCAAAAGTTTAAGCTTGCATTTCTGCATAAGAGGATTAGGGCTTAGGGTGATTTGTTCTTTTCATTCTAAAACAATAATAAACTTGTCTCTGAACAAGCATTCTCTCTAGTCTCTTGCACAGAGAATAGAAAATGTGGGTGTAATTGAGAACACTGCCTATTGCGGTCATGTATGTATGTATGTGAAAGTCATGTCTGACTCTTTGTGACCCCAGGGACTATACACTCCATGGAATTCTCCAGGCCAGAATACTGGAGTGGGTAGCCTTTTCCTTCTCCAGGGAATCTTCCCACCCCAGGGATCAAACCCAGGTCTCCCCAAATGGCAAAAAGCCTGTGTTTTCATTCTAGAACCAGAAAAGGGGGAATTTATAGGAAAGAAGAAAGTGTATGTGAGAAAGAAATATATTTGCATACTGGATCTTCTTTCAGTATTCACATTTATGGAAAAACTGAGATATTCTATTTTTAAACCTCAACATTCATCCATAAAGGAAAATTAATTTTGAATATGCATGATTGGAATATAGTTTCTTCAAACTGTTCCATACACTAAGCATCAATTACCAGCTCCACACTGTTTGACAGCTACCATCAGAATGCCACAGCAAGACACCTATGCTATTTTACAATTATCAACACAATAGAGTGTGTGGTGTTACTTAATCAGCAGGGTATACCAATATTTGAGCACACAAAGAATTCTTTCTTCCCCAAAGTCCCCAAAGAAGGATGAAAAAAGCAAGACCCAATCCCTGCATGATCATAAAACCCTGAAGACCAAGAGAGCTGTCAGAAAGAATGCTGGAGCAATTATCAGGAACTCAATCCAGGCATCACCAAATGAAGATGATTATTAATCTGCATGTGCTAAAGACAAACAATAAAACCTCTCCAGTCCCCTACAGCCCACAAGAGGGAATCAGAGTCACCAACAGTGTCCTATAGAGTTGTAATTTCACTCCACTTTTATTTCTAAATGATTATCTCAACTTCATAAGGTAAAGGTGGCAAATATATCATCATTTTTATACATAAGCAAACTACTAAAGTGAGTTGCCCATCCACAGATTTCCTGGGCTATGAATGAGCATCCAAATGCAGAAGCCCAAATTGTCAATCCAGTATTTATCCCATTAGACTATGGAGTTTCCTGTGGTCATGTCAAAAACTAGAGCAGTTCCTCATTCTTGATATTACTGATATTTGGACAAGACAATTCTTTGTTGGAGAAGGGAAGCTGTCATGCGCTTTGTAGGATGTTTAGCAGTATCTTTGGCCTTTACCCACTAGAGGCACCTTTCAGCTGTGACAAACAAAAACTCTTCCAGACATTGTCAAATGCCAAATATTCCCTGCATGGCAGAATTGCCTAGCTGAGAATCACTGGACTATGAAATTAACTTAACTCTTAAATTATTAACAAAGTATATAAGTCCATCTTTAGAATTTATTCACATTCTTTTAAAAATATCATATTATTTTTTATTAATGCTATCATAAACCCCTATTATGAAACTATAATATGTGCTACAGTTTGTTGTTATTGCTGTTCAGTTACTAAGTTGTCTCACCTCTTTGGGACCCCATGGATGGTAGCCCGCCAGGCTCCTCTGTCCATGGAGCTTCCCAGACAAGTATACTGGAGTGGGTTTCCATTTCCTTCTCCAGGAGATCTTCCTCGACCAGGGACTGAACCTGCATCTCCTTCACTTGCAGGTAGATTCTTTACCTTTGAGACACTAGGAAAGCCTGCCATACTACAGTTTAGTGGTGAGTGAAAGCATTCCTTTGCTAGTCATCAAGAAACACAGAGGATCCTTCTCCTACACACAGATATTAATTTCAAGCTCAGTAGCAACCATACACTAATAATCTACCTGTCTGTTAGAAGCTGTGAAGATATACACCATCTCATTATTAATCACTTGGCATTACATAGACATTCTCAAAACACTGATATCCCACCTGTCATACCAAGTTATATGTGGATGAAATGGGACTTGGGAACATTTTGAGGAAATATTAAATTCTGTGGATCTCTAGATTAATAAAATATCAACCAGGAAAGTTGGATTATTATAAGCATACTTATAATTACCCACCAAAGCCAAATGTAAATCCTAAGTCAGTGAGCCTAAACAGTTTCTACAGTTCATCAGTCCTTCAGTAACTATCTTCCTGGAACCATCAGGTTCTTAAAAAGATATCACAGATAAATTATGGAGCATACAATTCTCTACTGAGAAGATTTTGTCTAAATTGGATAGTTGTTGCAAAAATAAAGCAGCTTATTCATCAAAGATCACTGAAGTGGAAAGATTACTAGTCCATCCAATCACTTGGATCATATTTACTTGAAGATATTAGGTGAAGCCTACCAAAGTGCTCACCTCTTGTTTAGGTCTTTTTTTTACAGGACATCTTCTTTATGGACATAAGAATGTAAGAAATAGAGGCCAATAATCTCTCAGGAATAACATCACTGCAGGAAATCTAATGGAAGACTGCTATTGTTTCTTCAAGCAGTATAATTGTGTGAAGATTAGATGCATACAAGTTGAACATTTTCAGAATTTCTCAAAACCATGACACTTTGCTTTCAAATGGAATCATTTATTTAGAACCTGAATTTCTTTTCATCTTGGAATTCCAGAGATCATGGACTGCAACCCACCAGGTTCCTCTGTCCATGAGATTTCCCAGGTAAGAATACTGGAGTTGGTTGCCATTCCTTTCTCCAGGGGATCTTCCTGACCCAGGGATCGAACTCAGGTCTCCTGCATTTCAGACAGTTTCTTTACTGTCTGAGCCACAAAGGAAACCCCTTTCCACCTAGTGACTACTCTATATAAATGCATCTCCATCACAGGATCATACCAAAAAGAACTGTCTTCCAGCAAACATGGCCCTTGGACATTATCAGCAAGAAAGTTTTCAGATATCTTTCTGAAATAAAAAGAACTGTGATGACAATAGAACTGGAAAACATGGTCAGAAATGTACAAATATCATCACCATTCCTACCACAACCTGCTAAGGACTGGAGTTGAACACCAGGATTAAATAACACCAAATGATAATTTCCAGAGCCTCTCTTGCTTGTGCATGGTAGAAACTATAATGGATTGTTCCAAACCTAAAATAGACAACTATTCCAGTATTAGTGAACTTAGGAATTATTGGCTTTTATAAAATATTACAGTTTAGGTCTATTAAAATAAGAAGCTTGAGCCTGAGGGAAAGGGAAAGATAAAATGCATTTGTAACATAGGAAAGGTAGTGTTTCTGTGACATCATAAACCAGTTGCAACTTATCCTCAAATAAATGCCACTTTACTAATAAACATGTTGCAACCAGGTTGGCAATGACAGCATGAGAAATCTTCTAATCTTCCTTGATTTTGTATCTTAAAAGGTTCTTCAGAGGCAAGAACAGTGGGTATAAAACCATGGGAATTCAGTTGGTGTTGGACATTTGCCCTAAGCACATTTTGCAAAAAAAAAAGCTGTTTGTGTATGGAAAAACAATAATCTGGTCAAGAGTGAGCTCCTATGTGTTTTGCAATCAAAGGGATAGTTGTGGAGTTCTAATTTGCTTGCCAACATTACAAGGAGTCTTTAAAAATGTTAAAACAGATTACAAAGTCCACATGTTGACTGACCTGTTTGTTCCTTACCCTTCTTTTAAGAACAATGGAAATTAAAGATAAGCAGAAGAGTGGGTTATAGTAGGTGGGTCATGGGTATTGGACTTAGATTTGGTTGTTTTTGAGCTTCCATTAAATAAGAACTGATGGAATCCCTAGGATACTAGAAACACCTTTTTGGCACTTCTGAACAAGAGTCATTTGACCAAGAACTGTCCCATGACACAAGCATGGAAATAATAAGGTCCAGACACATGAATGTGAAATATAGTAAGACCTTGAATATAAAGATGACTTACAACTGGTTACAATAGAAATGTGGGCATTATCCTGAGAAATATTTTGGGATCCGCTTCTTCAGAGAAATGAGATGAAATTTTTTATTTTCGCAGCAAAGGGTCTGAAGGAACCATGCATTGGTTGATACAGCACAATGAAACACCTGTTCTCCAAAACTTGGCTCTTAAGACATAGATTATTTCTTAAGAGATCCTGTGTCCATTATCTACTGCTGCATAACAAACTTCCTCAAAACTCACTAGATTATAAATAAAGTGTTTCTGAGGATTCTGTGGGTTGATGGGGCGGAGGTGGGTCATTCCTTTCTACTTCATGTATCTGAGGTCACTCACGTGGCTTCATCCCTCTGAGCCATCTGCTCAGGTGGAATGTCCAAATGGCTCCATGTGTTGCATAGCCTCTCTGCATGTGGTCTCTCATTCTGCAGTCTAACGCAAGACTCATGACAGCCTGGTGATTAGCTTACAAGAGGAAGACCTCCACAATGACAAACCCCACTGTGCAAGCACTTTCCGCATCTATGCTTGCATTTCATTTACTAATATCCCATAGAACAAAGTGATTTATATGACTAATCTCAGAGTCTTTGTAGGAAGAGGTTACAGAAGGGCAAAGTTCACTGGGAACATACATATTACAGTCTATAGCAGACTCGTGGGAAATTTGCATCCCATTATATTACATTGAATTTGTTTTACATCATATTAATATTACATTAATATCCATCCAGTATTCTTGCCTGAAGAAATTTCATGGACAGGGGAACCTGGTGGGCTGTAGTCCACAGGGTCACAAAGAGTTAGACACGACTAAGCAACTAATACTTTCATTTTCTTTCACTTTTTGTGGGATTAAATTGTCTAAGAAATTCAAAATCAAAATCTCAGCCACATTAATGGGCTGAAAAAATTCTTTCCAACTACTAGGTATTTTTGGTTTACCAAATACCAATTAACCTCATTCCCCACCTCCCAACTTCTACCCCATGTAATCTCCACTTTTTACGCTATTAAAAGACAAGATTCGTTTTGAAGAAATGATACCAAACCAATAGTAGGGGTAAGACAAATGTCAACAGATAGCCAAATTATTTTCTGATCTTCATATTTTATTACTAGGAATTGATCATTAGGGTAGAAATACTTGATTCAATTTTCCAAGACATTTGTAAAACCCAAACTCATTGAGCCTTCTTAACTGCTTTTACAGACTCCAGGCAGTCTCCATCCTGAGCTGAGTCCCCCACCTGAGACCAGGCCAAATGGGATTCTTAGTGGGTTTTGGCACCAAAACATTATGTGCCAAAATCAGATAAGATCAATCATTTCTAATCCACTTTTCATTCCTCTGATCAATGAAAAACAACTTCCCCTCCAGTTCACTCCCTACCCTTTCTCAATCTTCTCATGCCTTAGCCATCAAAGACTTTCTCACTACTTGCTTTCCCTCTATAGACTTACAGAGACTACCTTCCACTATTTTGCTGCTGCTACTGCTGCTAAGTCATTTCAGTCATGTCCGACTCTGTGCAGCCCCATAGACGACAGCTCACCAGGCTCCCCCGTCCCTGGGTTCTCCAGGCAAGTAATGCTGAAAACATAGCTTCAAAAATCTCTTCACTGAATTCTACACCTGTCTCCTTGATCAGCTCCACTGTCTCCAATGGCACATAGCATGTGTCAAAAGGTTGAGATTTTCCTGCCTTTTCATTTCTGCTTTGAATTAATTACCCTCTCTAAGTGCTAAGTTGCTTCAGTCATGTCTCTTTGTGACCCTATGGACTATAGCCTGCCAGGATCATCTGTCCATGGGGATTGTCCAAGCAAGGATACTGAAGTAGGTTGCCATGCCCTCCTCCAGGGGACCTTCCTCAACCAGGGATTGAACCCACATCTCTTAAGTCTCCTGCATTGGCAAGCAGGTTCTCTACCACTAGTGCCAACTGGGAAGCCCAATTAACCCTTCTACTCTCATGGAAAAGTTCACCTTTTTATAAGATTTGGGCCATATGCAAAGCCACTCTCCAAGCCAGCTGTGGCTATGACAACTTCAGTACTGCTGACCCCAGAGTTCATTTCTTAAGCCAAACCCTCTTCTATCCCAGGCCTTCAGACTTATAGTTACCAGTCTACTATGAGGAATCCTCATCTGTTTATGCTGAAGGTTAATCACTTAACCTCAGTAATTGAAAACCAGATCCGCTACTTTCCCTTAAATTCTCCTTACTTTATGTTATCATCAATATTAGTTGGAGAAGGCAATGGCACCCCACTCCAGTACTCTTGCCTGGAAAATCCCATGGATGGAAGAGCCTGGTGGGCTGCAGTCCATGGGGTCACGAAGAGTCGGACAAAACTGAGCGACTTCACGTTCACTTTTCACTTTCCTGCATTGGAGAAGGAAATGGCAACTCACTCCAGTGTTCTTGCCTGGAGAATCCCAGGGACGGCGGAGCCTGGTGGGTTGCCTGCCATCTATGGGGTTGCAGAGCTGGACACAACTGAAGCGACTTAGCAGCAGCAGCAGCAGCAGCAGCAATATTAGTATCACCCATAATCAAGCAGGTTAAAATACTCGGACGTCATCCTAATGCTTTCTTCTTCTTCACTCCTCATACTCAGCACTGTTTGAGTCCTGTTGATTTTCCATTTGAAATATTGTTAGAATCCACCTTCCTCATTCCATCCACTGCAACCTATTTCAGTCCTCAGCATCTTTTACCCACACTGCTGAAGCCATATTCCAACTAGTTTAACTGTTTCTTCTTTTACCCTCATCAGCTTCAGGATAAAGCCTAAGTGTTTAACACCACAGTCAAGACCCTGGGCTGACATCTCGTCCTCTTCCATCTACTTACCATTTCTCACTTCCCACCAATAACACAAATCTGACCTCAGTTCTTCACAGTCATCATCCCACTTCTTACTTTTACTCCTTTCCCTATACTCTGCTGTCTGAGATGCCCTCTCCACTTCTTCCTCCATCTCAAACTTCCCCACCTCCAGGCAGTTGTTTCCTCTGTCTGATCTACATACACACACCCAAAACACCTTGAGCTTACCTCTTGTTTTTTAAAATGAGACTAACATTGGATGGTAATTCAAAAGATGCAAATCTGAAGCTTTTAGTATTAATCAAGGTTTACTTTATTTGAAATAATGCACTCCATTTGAGAAAATACACATCATCAATTTTTTAACAATCATCAAGAGTTGTCTAGTTTTGACTTAGCACTGCTTGTATTTCTACCATTAACAAATAGCAGTGCCACATTTGGTTAGTAAATAGAGTTGTCATCTTTTTGGTCGATTTTATGGGACAAATTATCTTAAATTTTGCTTTTGGCTTTGGGGATTTTGTTCTGGTGTCCCAAGTAGAAATTTATAGTGTATTTTTAGTTCTTCCTAGTCCAAATGTAATTTACCAATCAGGGTTCATTTTGCCATAGGAATATTGGCTAGAAATATAGAAAACATGCTTCTTTTTGAGGTTGCTAGAGGAGGTAGTTAGGAAGTTAACTTTTAGTTAATTGAAGGCAAATACACATGCATAATAGAAAAAGGTTTTGTTACCCTTTCTTAGCTTTTTTTTTTTAATTGGGGTATGTTGCTTTATAACATTGTGCTTGTTTCTGCTATACAATGAAGTGAATCAGCTAGTAAATAAGTAGCCTGGTAAGCATCCCTTCCCTTCTCCCATCCCGCCCCTGTAGGTCACCGCAGAGCACTGAGCTGAACTCCCTGTGCTGTATAGCAGGCTCCCACTAGCTATCTATTTTACACATAGTACTTTCACTTTTCACTTTCATGCATTGGAGAAGGAAATGGCAACCCACTCCAATGTTCTTGCCTGGAGAATCTCAAGGACGGCGGAGCCTGGTGGGCTGCCGTCTATGGGGTCGCACAGAGTCAGACACAACTGAAGCGACTTAGCAGCAGCAGCAGTGTATATATGTCAATCTTAATCTTCCAGTTCATCCCACCCTCCCTTCCCCTCAGGGTCCACGTGTCTGTTCTTTATCTGTGTCTCTATTTCTGCCCTGAAAATGGGTTCATCTGTACCATTTTTCTAGATTCTATATATGTGAGTTAACATACTATATTTTTTTCTCTTTCTAACTTACTTCGTTCTGCATGATGGTCTCTAGAAATGAAGATGGACCTAGAGACTGTTAAGCTTTTTTAAAAACAGTTTGAGATGTGATTGGCATAAAACTAACTATAGGTTTCTGATACTATAAAATGTGGTGAAGTCAAGTCACTCAGTCGTGTCCGACTATGACCCCATGGACTATAGCCTGTCAGGCTCCTCCATCCATGGGATTTTCCAGGCAAGAGTACTGGAGTGGGTTGCCATTTCCTTCTCCAGGGCATCTTTCCGACCCAGGAATCGAACCTGGATCTCCCGCATTGCAGGCAGACGCTTTACCTTCTGAGCCACCAGGGACAAATCCATGAAACTATCACCACAATCAAGACCATGAATATATCAATCACCCCCAAATGTGTGCCTATGCCCCATTCATGTTCTATCCTTGACCCTGACCTTTCCCCTACTGTCTCCCTATCTCCAGAAAACCACTCATCTGCTTTCTATTATGATAGATTAGTTGGTATTTTCTAAAACTTTACATGATTAAAATAATACAATATATACTTTTTCAAAGGAGGAGGATTTCATTGAGCATAATTATTTTAAAATTCCTACTTTTTTGTGTATGAATCCATAGTCCATTCCCTTTAAATGCTGAATATCATTCCATCGTAAGATTATACCACCATTGTTGATCCATTCACCATTTGAGTTGCTTTCAATTTAGGGCTGTTAATTTAATTCCTGTTATTGTTTGTTTTTACAGTAGAATCATTTGAAACACAATCCAAATAACATC
The DNA here is from genome assembly GCA_006408695.1 of Aepyceros melampus. Taxonomy (NCBI): domain Eukaryota; kingdom Metazoa; phylum Chordata; class Mammalia; order Artiodactyla; family Bovidae; genus Aepyceros; species Aepyceros melampus. The sequence continues at coordinate 169,572 of SJXQ01007625.1, forward strand.
ACTACATAATTCTATAATTCCTACTGCTTTTCTTAACTGGAATACTACATGTATAAAGAGAAATTTCATCTCGTTGGTATTTTGGTTACACTACAGTAATACCTTGTACTGCAAGGAAAGCATTCTAAGTTTCAGAGTAGAATAAAGAATAAATAAAGTGACCAATAAAACTCTAGAGCTGAGCTTCAATTCAGCTGATCACCAGAGATAAGAGGAAGACGTTTCAGAACATCCCTGATTGGCTGTGTACTTGGCTCCTTGAATATTGAAGTTTTGCATTATGAAGGAAGACATCCCTCATAAGTTAGGTTTATACACCTGTTTCTCCCGCTAGACTGTGAGCTCTCCGAGGTCAGAGACTAAGTCTTCCAAAGCTGTATTCTACAGCATCTAGCATAAGACCAGGTGCACGTGTGTTTAGTCATTCGGTCATATCTGACTCTTTGAGACCCCATGCACTATAGTCTGCCAGGCTCCTCTTGTCCATGGAATTTTTCAGGCAAGAATATTGGACTGGGTTACCATTTCCCTCTTCCAGGGGATCTTCCTGACCTATGGGTCAAACTGCACTTTCTGCATTGGCAGGCAGATTCTTTACCATTGGTCCACCTGAGAAGGCCCAAACATTTCTTAAGAGAACAGATATATTGAACTGAATTCTATTGCAAAACTGTAGGATCTGGTGTTAAAAGAGCTGAAGCCCTGATTGTCAATAACTCATTAGTAAATGGGAGGAAGAGACTAAAATTACCTGGAAAAGAAGAAAAGTTTTGTGTCCATTTTGCCTTTGGCCCCATTCCTCATTTTACTCCCAAGTCTATTTATTGGTAGATTATAATTTGGTTTTTGAGCTTATTAAGAATTTTTTTAATCAACTATACTTTCAATTTAGTGATGAACTATTGGTAATTAATTGTACTTTGATACTTGATGGCAGATTAGGTAGAGAGATAGATATATACATACATATAAATATACATACACAGTACATAGGTACATACATAGATAGACAGACAGCTGAAACATATATCCTCTCCATTCTTGTCTTCCTGACAACCATATAAACACAGTGACTCAATGCTGATCAGTTCAGTTCAATTCAGTTCAGTCGCTCAGTCGTGTCCGACTCTTTGCGACCCCATGAACTGCAGCACGCCAGGCCTCCCTGTCCATCACCAACTCCCGGAGTTCACTCAGACTCACGTCCATTGAGTCGGTGATGCCATCTAGCCATCTCATCCTCTGTGGTCCCCTTCTCCTCCTGCCCCCAATCCCTCCCAGCATCAGAGCCTTTTCCAATGAGTCAACTCTTCACATGACATGACCAAAGTACTGGAGTTGCAGATAAGACTCCCCCCCAAAGTACAAGTTCATTTAACATAGAAAATTCATTGTGTCTAGATAATTTTTTAACTTCATTGTATTCAGAATAGGCAGAAGGAGAAGAGAGTGACAGAGGATGAATGGTTGGAAGGCATCACTGATTCAATGGACATGAACTTGGGCAAACTCCAGGAGATGAGGAACAGGAAGGCCTGGTGTGCTACAGTCCATGGGGTAGCAAAGAGTCCAGCATGACTTGGCAACTGAACAATGACATTCAGATAATTGTTTAAAAAACAGAAAGCAAAAGTCAACAAGTACTTTGGAGAGAAGCAAGCTAGGATATCAGTTCCACCCATTATATGCCTTTGAATACAACATAACTTGTCCACCCTTGAGCTTCTTTACAGAGTAAGAATAATAAAACTTATGTTCATGATTTTTGTGAGAATGATAAATGACATGTGCAAAATGTGTAGTGTAGTGCTCAGTAAATGATAGCAACTCTCATAATAAAGCATGGAGAGCACGATCCTACACAGGACAGGCTTTGGAAGGCCAAATCCTGCACTAGGGAAATCTAAATCTTAGAGTTAGACAAACTGGGATTCAAATTTTAGCTTCTTTCTTTCTTTATTCTGTCACCTTTAGTAATGTACTTAACCTCACTGAACCCCAGGTCCTTCCTCTATAAGACAATAAGATAACACATAGGTTGGTTGAGAGAAACAAATCAAATAATGCTTGCACTATACTTGGCATCCAGCAGGGATATCATAAATTGTAGTTCTCCCTTCTTCCCATTTTTGGCAGTAATATTTATTATAATGCTTTCCACCTATATCTATATATACAGGCAGCCCCCTAGCTTTCTAAACATGCGTAATTGGTACCTGCTGGAAGCAACACTTGAACAGTGACTCCCTCCAGGATTATTATCTGAAGAGTGAACCGCAGCTACCCACTTATTCAATTCTTAGATCTATCTAGGGAACACAGCTCCTGCTCTTTGGGCCAAACCATACTTTCTTTAAGCAATGATCTCATTCAGAGCTTCCCTCTCGCATCTCTCCTACCCCCTTCCTGCAGAGCCCATCTATTCCATTATCCTGAATGTCTTGGCTAATATTGCATGGATCTAGCCCTACCTTGGTCATCTTCAGACCTGGAATTTGCTCTTCTACCAAAATATTTATTTTGTTAAAGAAAACCAAAGGATTCTCAAGTTCACCCAAACAGCAGTTTTCTGTTTTTGCAAGAATGCTCCTTTAAAGACATTGTTTAGGCACCAGAAATATAAATGATGGAAAAGCTGAGTGCAGACCTGTGTGTTTCCACTAGGTTTAGATTATCACTGGATACTGGACAAAGAACAGAGAACTGGATAATTCATTAACCCTTTCTACTCTTATGGTGGCTGTGAAGAAGAGATTTTCTTTAGCTCAAGAAGCTTAGAAGTTTAGAACTGTACTCCTTACTCTTTGACTGCTGTGTGACATTTGTACACAAAATTTAGAATTCAAGCTGCAATCTCAAAATTTAAAAATAAAGAGGGGATGTTGAGGAGAAATTTTTAAAATGGAATTCAAGTAATGTAAAAAATAAAGCTTGCTGCTTCTTCAAATATGAAAGCTCTGTGGAGAAACAGAACCAGGAACTCAAGAAGATATAGAATAAATCATGAACAGTGCCTATCAGTTGCTTGAACTTCTGAGTTGATATTTATTTAATGCACAGAGAGCCTGGAAACAAAGGAATTCTCTAGAATGAGGAGAAATGAAATCCTCATACATTGTTAGTGGTGCAGACCGGCACAGCCAGTACAGAAAACAATATGGAGAATCCTCAAAACATTAAGACCAGAACTACCATAGTGTTAGTACTAGTCACTCAGTCATGTCCGACTCGTTGTGACCCCGCAGACTGAAGCCCACCAGGCTCCTCTGCCCATGGAATTCTCTAGGCAAGAACACCAGAGTGGGTGGCCATTTCCTTCCCCATGAACTACCATATTATCTAGCTTTCTACTGTGTATTTACCTGAAAAATGCAAAAATACAAATTTAAAAAATATCTTCACCCCTATGTTCATTGCAACATTACTTACAATAGCCAAGATATGGAACAGTCTAAGTGCCCATCAACAAATGAACAGATAGAGAAAATGTGACATATGTATACCACCATTGTGTGTGCATATATTTACATACACAGTGGTAGGATATACCTATATATACACACATATACACACACAGTGGAATACCATTCTGTCATAACAAATGAAGAAATCTTCCATTTATGACAATATGGATGAACCTGGAAGGTATGATGCTAAGTGAAATGATGAAGAAAGACAAATACCATGGCTTGATAGTTTTTTAGCCCTGAATAATATTCCATTGTCTGCTGTGCCACAGTTTATTCATCCATTTACCTACTAAAGGGTTCTTGGTTGCTTCCAAGTTTTGACAATAATGAATATAAACGCTATGAACAAACAAAAAAGTCAAGGTGAATTTGATGAATGTACTTTAGGTATCAATACAAATTGTTGCTAAAAATTGTCCTTATAAGACATATCAGACATCTCATCTGACAGGGCATGGAGGGATATGTTAGTTGGTTCATGAAAGGTTCTCTTCACATCATCTAACACCAAAAATGATGCCCTGAAACTCACCAACTTCCCTCCATTTGAGCTGGGAATTATATCTCCAACCACACAGCTAAGTGGGGTCAGCTGTCAGAGCTGATACAGAAGTCACTATCTGAAAATAGGGAAGAACCAGTGCTGAGTGTTGGGGCAAATAGGAAAGGATGGGAAAAAACATAGTTCATGAAATGAGAACTCAGTAAGAAGTTGGATGGGCTGGGGCTAGAGTCTGAGATCAGGTCAGCATAGAAGCCCATGAGCAAATCTGATAATAGAGCAGAGGTTTTAGAGAGCCGAAGAATTGATGTTTTTGAACTGTGGTGTTGGAGAAGACTCTTGAGAGTCCCTTGGACTGCAAGGAGATCCAACCAATCCATTCTGAAGGAGATCAGCCCTGGGATTTCTTTGGAAGGAATGATGCTAAAGCTGAAACTCCAGTACTTTGGCCACCTCATGTGAAGAGTTGACTCATTGGAAAAGACTCTAATGCTGGACGGGTTAGGGGCAAGAGGAGAAGGGGACGACCGAGGATGAGATGGCTGGATGGCATCACTGACTCGATGGACGTGAGTCTGAGTGAACTCCGGGAGTTGGTGATGGACAGGGAGGCCTGGCGTGCTGCGATTCATGGGGTCGCAAAGAGTCGGACACGACTGAGCGACTGAACTGAACTGAACTGAACTGAAGAGCAAACACAATCAGAAACATCAGGTCAGCCTGAAGACAAACTCATATAGGTGGGTAACCCACACCAACTTTAGAGTCTCAGTCCAGTACTAAGGAATGACTCTTCAGGAGGGCAGAAGCCAAAATTCTATAAGTAAGAGGGATCTATGAGTAATAATTGTTCCTGATGAATTGAAATAGATGAAGAGATGCTATTGCCTAAAACTACTACAAATATGACAGTGTGCTCAGTCACTCAGATATGTCCAACTCTTTGTGACCCCATGGACTGTAGCCCACCAGGCTCCTCTGTCCATGGCATTTTCCAGGCAAGAATACTGAAGTGGATTGCCATTTCCTTCTGCAGGGGATCTTCCAGACCCAGGGATCAAACCTGCATCTCTTGAGTCTCCTGCCTTGGCAAGTAGATTCTTTATCACTGCGCCTGGGAAGCAAATACGACAGAGAAACACTTTATTTCACAAGGAAAAAAAAAAAGATTTATTGTTTAGACACTCTGCTTTCCAAGCAGATTTCCCCTAACATGAGTCGTCCTAATAAAGGATGATGGTTGAAGGTAAAAGTGGGAGAACCTGAGAGAAATACTGAAAATTCAGTTGCTTTGCATTCCACAACCTTTTGCATGGGGAGGGTTGTGGAAGCTCTGGGAGGCAAGAAAAGGTGAATCTGGTGCCGCTGGACTGGCTGCAGGTTGGGGGATCTAGAGTGGGAAGAAGCGGTTGATGACTGAAGAAGCACTGGATTGGGCAAATTATTTGATTGAGGTTTTTAATAAGTTTTGCTGGATGGTGTCACCATGTCTTTCTTGGTCTGTGCCATCTTCAGTAAGTTAACATTAGTCTCTGATGCTCCATAGAACTGGATTGACTGTTGGAGATTTGACAAAGTGATAAGTCCTCTTGAAAGGGAGAGAAAGAGGCAAAGATATAAGTTAATCCTGAACCACATTTGAAATATACAATAAAGATCTTTATTCTTTAGTCACAGTTATAGGAAATCTGATCACAGAGAGTTCTGAGCATTATGCAGTCTGGGTTGTAAATGATCTGAAAAATGTTGAAGTCACTACTTCACAAGTAGCCTCAAAACTGCAGAGGACCAACTTAAAAAAGGGTGATCTCACCTTCAAGTCTCATTATTTTGAACTAAAATGATAAAGTGGTTCAAATTTAAGGCAGGAATGAAAACTATTTTTCAGAATTGAGTTAATTTTAATAATACTACCAAGATTGTCAAGATACCAATCCCTGTTATTAAACAGCAATTTGATCTTAAGCCAACTATGTGCCAACTCTGGTCCCAAGTTTGATCATGAGAAAGATGAGGGGAATGGGCTAGGGAGCACTCAGCCTCTCCCAGCTCTCATAACCCATAATGTCATGGGTCCAATCCCATCTCACTTTGACTCCAAGACATCAGTCTCTCAGATTTTTAAGTCAGACTCAAGTCCTTGGTCTCACCCATCAGAAACAGGAGCAACTTTAATAAGTCAGATGGTAGGTCCACAGATAGCTAGTTTACTGAACGGCCTCATTCCAAGCAGGAGTTTTAATTTATAATTGTTTTTCTACTACTATTACTGCTTTCAGCACTGCTTTGTTGAAGTTCTTCTAGTCCCCAGATAATGTCTTCAGAAGATGCCATAATTTTCCTTTGCTTTTATTTTTCAGGATTCAGGTGAATTTCAAACTCAGAACTTCTATTTTATTTTGGAGTGAAGAAAGCATGACCTTCTTTATTTCTTCTTCATCCCTCCTCCTTAGAGTAGACAGATGTGTATTCTGGGTTCAGCCTCTCTCCTCCTTCCCCTTCCTGAAGGTTTTACTCTACTTGGCAGGTTGGAAGGGTAATGGGTAAGAAAGAAACATCTGGATCTTACTTAACTGCAGTCTTGTCTCCATTTTGATTTTCTCTGTGTTGGGTTCTGCTACATATATGCTTGTTGCGGATCAGCACCGATACCCTCTGAGTGATTAAGCATTCAGGGTTGCTCTTTCATAAGACAAGAGAAAGTTCTCTGGAGCATCTGCAAGGCCATCCACACTGCACAGTTCTCTGAAGTGGGGCTTCTGGCTCTAGCTCTACATCCTCCGATTCTTCACAGCTCTTAGCCCTGGCAGAGCATCCCGCAGCCTCTTGATGCCAGGACCACCCTCTTGAATGAGGAGCTGGTAATAGACTTCAGTGCACCTTTTTCAGAGTTCATTTGGCTCATAAGAAAACCCCAAATCTTTGTTCCCCTGCGTCTTTGATATTCCAACCACCAGGACTGTGGACTACTCCAACTCCATCTCCTTTCTTGGTTCTGCCATTGCTCTTCAATAATTTTCTTTTCCATGGTTATACACAAGGGTTATTTCACTAGTATTGCCTAACTCAGGGACCTGTTATGGACAGTCTCCTCTTTTTTCACTTACCCTCGATCTCTACCAGTGCCTCCTCAGAGCCTTCATTCACCTGATTTTGAAAAGGTAAGGGAAGCCAATGTACCTCCAAATATGTCAGTGACTCTGTTGCAGAAACTATTGACTCTCAGAGATTTCTATGTACTCCTCTACATTTCTCAGACTCCTGATGTTAGGCTAACCATGAGACTAATTCTGACCAGCAGAACAGAAGCAGAAGTGACATACATTACCAAGATGATCTTGGAAATAAAAGATGATCAAGCCTCAAGATGGAATTAGCAGCATCTAGAAACCCTAAAGGAAGTTTGTGGTCCCAAAGGTTGATTTTTCTTTTTAGAATGTGAAATTCTTAATATTTCTTTGTCCTCAACTTTAACCTCTATTTGAAGGCAATAGAAAAGCTCATCCAGTTGCAAATGTTATTGCCTTTGTCTTCTCATTTTGTGATCTGAACACAAAGCTGAGACTCAGCAAGGCCATGCAACCACAAAGAATGTAGCCTATAGGTTGAAACCCAGTGCATACGTGTTTCCTACCACGCTGCTGCTGCTGCTAAGTCGCTTCAGTCATGTCCCACTCTGTGCAACCCTATAGACAGCAGCCCACCAGGCTCCCCCCATCCCTGGGATTCTCCAGGCAAGAACACTGGAGTGGGTTGCCATTTCCTTCTCCAATGCATGAGAGTGAAAGTGAAAGTGAAGTCGCTCAGTCGTGTCCGACTCTTCGTGACCCCATGGACTGCAGCCTACCAAGCTCCTCCGTCCGTGGGATTCTCCAGGCAAGAGCACTGGAGTGGGGCGCATCACCTTCTCCGGGAGCGCTCTCTTCAATTCCATAGCTCTCACAGGGGCAACTGTAACATCTCCAGTCTGGACTGCATGTCTCACAGTCATGTACTGAAATGCAAAGTTGCAGTTTAATGTTTCGCATCTATTAACTGATGTACACAAGGCAAGGAACATTTGAAAATGACTACAAAGCAAATTCTGAGAGGTTCTCATGTATACAAGGGTTATTTGAGTGATAACTCCCTTTCATCTATTCAACTCAGTGTCTTCCTGGTCAAAATAAACACATATTTTTCACAGCACTTTATGAGGACTAACAAGACTTTAATACTCACTTTTATCAAAGACATGGAGCTAATCAGTTCCCATGGTGTTTTGAGTTATGTGTTCCTCCTTGTTTGCATTGCTTCTTTCTGGTGTCAGAAAATAACAGAGGGAGTGCCTACAGTATACACCCTGAGGAAAGGACATTTGCTAGAGTTCCCTGCAAGTGTTTTTCTTTAACCGAGGTTTCCTAGCACAAAACCATATAAAGTACAAATGCTAACTTATAAGAATTTCACCCACAAACTATATTTAAACACAGCATAGCTACCAAATAAAATAAGACTACAGAAACAGCTTTACTGCTTAGGAAAAAAAAAAAAAGTAGGCTCTCTGAACAGTTAACCCACAATAGCAGAGCTGACAACTTCAAAAACAGCCATGCCACAATCCTGTGAGCCTGTAACTCAATTTTACATAAGCTAGGTGTCATGTTTCATGTCAGGGATAGAGTTTCTTTACTACTTTTAACAGTGGAGTTTAGAAGCCTTCTTCCTGTAATTAGTATAATGGAGGATATAAGAATGGAAATAGAAGACTTTTCCCCTGTTCACCCAGGCAATGAAAGAGTTTAAAATCATAAATAGTCCCAAGGTTAAACAGAGGTCACATAGATTATCTCCCTGACTTATAACTGTACTTGTGTTTTGAGAGAATTTCCTGCTTTAAAATTATTCTGGTTAGATCACATCTTAAGAAGATAGACCCAGTTCATTGTCCACTGACAAATACAAGGCCATGGAGGAAATTCTCAGCTGGACAGGAGACAGTGTGACTGAAAGGGACTGGGTAGCCTCCTCACCCCAGGGGGAGGTGCTGCACTTTCTCAAGACCCTGGCAGTCAGCGCTGGCCCCCCAATAACCTTCCTTTTGGTCATGCCCACTTGGCCTCCATGTTATCAGTGCATTTATGATTCTTTGCTGTTATATCTAACCCTTGAGTAGGAGCTTACTGCACAAAGATGGTGCCTCAAGACTTCTTGACTCTCCAGCTTCTCTGCCTATAGAAATCTCTCACTTAAAAATACTGGAGAAAAGTACAAGTGGTAACTAGACATATTTCTTCCCTCATTGACTCTGCAGATAAGTAACCAGTGTAATGAGTTATTTAAAGTTCTGATGATTTCATAAATGATGTTTCATGCATTAGCTACTGCCAGTGAATCTAAACTCAAAAAATCGAAAAGATTCTAGCATCCTGAAAATACATATTTCTACATGTTGACCAGGGATTCCCTAGTGGCTCAAAGGGTAAAGAATCTGCCTGTAATGCAGAAGACCTGGGTTTGACTCCTGAGTTGGGAAGATCCCCTGAAGAAAGGAAAGGCTACCCACTCCAGTATTCTTGCCTGGAGAATCCTATGGACAGAGGAGCCTAGCGGGCTACAGTACATGGGTCACAAAGAGTCAGACACGACTGAAGTGACTTAGCAAGCATGTGTTGGTGAAGACTTGAAATTCTCATTCCACACTTTATTTCTTCACAGAGAGATTTGTTATCTGTTAATAATTAAATAGTCTCAGGAAGATTGGCACATTAAATTATTGTTATTGTAAAAGTATAAATAAGGACTCAAAGTCGGTAGAAACATAATTAGGAAACTGGATTAAGAGGGAAAAAAATCAAAAGTTTGAGGATGCAAAGGAATCTCATCCTTTTTCTTTTAAATGAGTAATATTTCTGTCCCAGTAATTTCAGAGAGCTTCAACTGTCATTGAAAGCTGAATACACTTTCTAACAGCATTTTTTGACACATAGTCGGGTAGACAAGGGCTTTCTAGTGTTTTGTTGCTCTGCTGTTGCCCGACTCTTTGTGATCCTTTGAACTGTAGCCCACCAGCCTCCTCCGTCCATCAGATTTTTAGGCAAGAGTACTGGAGTGGGTTGCCATTTCCTTCTCCAGGGCTTTCTAGGGTATATCTTAAAAAACAAAAATAGCCTAAGATTGAATGCCTTTCATGTTCCAAGGGGTCTTCATACATATATTCTCACTTAATTCACAAACAAGACAAGAGCTCCCATTTTATGGATTTTAAAAAAGCAAAGATTCAGAGTGATTAAACAATAAGTGGAAACAGAGATTCTGACCACATCATATACTGGGTCACCTACTCCAATGCCATCAGCTTCACCACCGCCACCACAGAGCAATTCTTCCCAAATACAGCACTGACCACAAGATTGTAAATCCAGAGTGGTTCTGATCCAACTAACCATGGCCATACTGCTGCTGGTCCTAACTCACCAATGCCAGGAAACTATACTGCCCTACCCTAGCACAGAACTCATGTTCGGAAGCAACGTGAATAGAAAGTGGCATTAATATGAATAGAAATCAATAACTTTTCAAACTCTGAAAGCCAGTGCTGAGGAGTAGCCAAAAGCCTGCACTAAATCTGAGTTTTGGTGCTTAGCACTTCATGCTTAATAATCTAAGCAAGTCACAGTCTCTGATCCCAGTTGGTGCAACCCAGCAGCTTGGATCAAGTTGGTGGTGAGTATCCAGTCATCAGAGCTGGAAATGAACTCAGCACCTCATATAAGCCAAGTAATGATTCCATACAAGGACATTTTTTTTTTTTTGGTTTGTTTCTGTAACTGTAATGATGCCTTAAAGAGGAAAACATGAATATGAACAGTTGGTTCAACAACTGTCTTTGAACATCTCTTATTGCAAAAGTCCCCACACAAACCAGGCACTAAAGGAACAGAGAGATTTCAACATGTGCCCTCAAAGAACTTATCTAATTGTTGGCACAAATATTTAAGGGACAATGGGCCACATTGACTTTGTGGAATAAGACTGTGGTGCATTCCACTTCCTGAGTGAAAGAACAATCTTATCCCTATTGAAATAATGTCTTGGTCTTCTCCTAAAATATCATCACATTTTCTTTTTTATTTGACAAAGCTGATGCCCACTGCATAGAAAGCTCCTACAAGAGGTGAGAGGTTTCCATCAGTCACTGACTGAGAGAATTGCTGCTAAATCACTCCTCAGATGCTGCCTCTCAACATCTTTGGACCCTTTGCTTGGACATAACATAAGCACATGTGTAATTATAAGATTAATTTCATATCTACATTCCACATCTCTACTTTATCAGCCCCTACCCCCAGTCACTGCATCTGTCCACTTATTTCACTCACAGTACAATCCTGCCCATTGCTGAGGCCAACTAGTGAAATACAGAGTGATGTTCCCCTTTTAATCCCAGTGGGCAACCTGGTTCTCGTCAGGGCCAATTAAATTAGGACACCCCCCAGAAAGTATATTGAAAGTTTGTTTTGTGAACAAAAGAGCAAAGGCAGAGTAATCTGTCAGTTTATAAGCAGTATTTTTGTTGAGTTTGCTTAATGAAGAAATTGCTGTTAACTCATAAATAAGCCATTAGCCAAAAGAAAACTGCTAATTAAGATATAATCTCCTAATCTGCTCTCTCTGTTTTGAGGGGACAGTGAAAAGATCAATAAATCTGTTGATGGATCCTCCATAGAGGTAGATAGTAAGCAGGAAGACCTATTATCAGGTCCTTCTGACTCCAGAAGGAAAAGAAGAAACACTTTTTTGGTCTCAGTTACCTCAAAAATTTGCACTAAAAATCTTGCTTTGGGGTTGACTTCTTTGGTTTGTTGTCTTGACCTCTCACTTATTTTATGAACAGACATAACCTTAGTGCTCAGAGGCTGTTTAGCCCAATTCCCTCATTTTACAGATGAAGAGCAGAAGTCCAAGGGAGGATAAGAGAGGCCCCGAAGGGTACAGCTGGGCTGAGAACTAGGTGTCCTGACTTCAGCTGCTCCCAGGATTTCAGCTGCCTTGGCTCACTTACTTCCGCAGGAGAGGGGAAGGAGTGCTTAAGTTAGCACTACCCAGGAACTGCACTGAAGTGTTGTTCCTGTAGAGAGGGATGTGAGCCAGGGGTCTCCCTAAAGGTAGCCGATGGTACTACTCAAGCTGATCAAATTACAGGAGACCAAAACGAGGTGATGTGGGGGCGGTGGGGGCGGTGAGGGATGTGGCTGGAAAAGACAGGAGCCCCAAGGCCAGCACAGCTGCAAAATGATTGACATCCAGAGGGCCATGTGACATCCCTCTTTCTGGAGTCCCCTGAAAAAATTGTTGTAAGTTCTTCAGCTGCATCTACTTGGTTCTCTGGATCCCTCTGTGTTCTGACTGATGATTCTTTTTCCTCCCCACGTTTAAAATAGAAAGGCGTGGAGGGTTGGAAGTAGGGTACTCTTCCGACAGCCTCTGCCTTAACGTTGTGCAGCCCGTTTGCCAGGCGACAGCCTGTCTTAGAGCGCCCCCTGCCGTTCCCATCATGCCTCTTTGTCTTAACCCTTCCAGGTTTTCCACCCCAACACCTGAAAGAAGTTACTGCTCTGTGTGTTGAGCTCTGCTAATAACAGAATGTTGCCACTGTATCTCTGTGGACACTGTGCTTCTGTATGCTCAGTGGAAAAGCTTGGAAAGTAGCAAAACTGAGTTGATAAAAATTGTTTCCTGCAGGAATACCTCCTAACTCAAGTGGAATGTCGCTCACCAGTGGGCTTAAATAAGCCCTTAATCTTAAACATCGACTTTATCATGGAAATGGCACTGTTTATTCCATTGGTAATATCTTGTGTCGAAATCTGAACCGTATTTCTCTAATGGGAGTGAGACAGAAAGCCCTGCCAATCAAATGGGAAAGACAGGGCTGCATCAGACAGCGGGTCTCTGTTTTCAGGAATAAAAAACCCATATTCATTCGCACAGGACCACTGCAACTTTACAAAACAATGTCAAGAGGAAAAGCAGTGAGAGTTGCAAAAGTTCTCCTGGTGCTTTTCTTTTTTCTTTGTTTCATCTCCCTTACTTTCTGCCCTTGACAAAAATAACAGTGGGCATAATTTCTTCTTTGCTTAAAGGCTAATGTCTATTTACAAAAGCATCCATGCCATAGATTGCTTTGAATTTAGTAGCTCTTAGATATACAATAGGGCTACTGTGTTTCGAAGGATTTGCCCACCCATCATGACCCACTCACTATGCAATCTGTCATCCATGAATCTAAACACAGGCTCTCTCAGATAGATCCAGATGCCCAAGAACCTTTTACATTTTTTGATACTATTTTTCTATTTCTGTACCAAAGAGGGAATATGTTGCTGAGAGATATTCCACAGTGTCTGGCAAAGAATACACACACACACACAGAGGCTTTCTTTTCCTTTGTCAACTATCCATTTTTGTATCAGTAGGTATAGATGATTGCTAAAAAATTGATAATAAAAATGGAGCAGCCCACAGTGGGGAAAGAGGCCCCATTGTGGTGAAATCTGATGGGGATTTGATTTGACTATGTAAGGTTTTTAGAGCAGCTGCTAATCAGCAGAAATCAAGTTTATTCTAATACCATAATAAATAAACTATCTATAGAAAGTTAGAAGCATGAGAATTTGAAAAAGAAGAAAGATGACTCCTGTATTTCTATGCCACTAGTTTCCAGCTATGTTATTAGTTCCTTCTCCTCACTCACCAAAAACTACATCTCCAGTAAGGTTTTCTGAAGAATCCCTGTCTTTTCCCACACTGGATTAGGGATTCACGGAATTCATCAGTATGGATCACAAAATTTGATTCTACCATAAAGCAATGTGGAGCCACATTTCACATGGAAACGTCTTCCTCCTTATTTCACTCATGAAATTCTCTTGATCTAACACAAGGCAAGAAGAGAATCACCTATTCTGCCTGAAAATCATTATCTGTAATGTAGGACCACTGCCTCCTCTACTATGTTCATGATTGTATTGGGGCTCACAAAAAAAGGGAAAACAAGAGCATTGGTGTTTTCCATGATCCTTTCTCATCTTATGGAGTAGAAGGAGTTTTGTGGCACTACCTAATTATTCCTCAAATATCCAAATCCAAAACATGTAAAAACCTTAACTGGATGAAAGCCTGCTTTATTTGGAAAATATCCACAAGTGGAAGAGGGAGAGACTTCACATCCTCATTTTAAATTGTTGCTAAGTCTAAACTTCCCCAACTACCAGAGGCTAAGCTGAATTCTTGGGAAGAGTTCTTCCTAATCAACTGAGCCCTGGTTACTGGAACAGAATTTGACATCATGATTAACTAGCCCAGTGATGACTGTTTCTGTTTATCACTACCAAGACTATCTGCAAAATTCAACTTGTAATCAATCCTTCATTTTCATCCAAATGATATCAGAAAACATTCTGACCCACTTATTCACTGAAATTCTATAATTATGGCCAGGTGCTGTCCAGAAGGCAATGGCACCCCACTCCAGTACTCTTGCCTGGAAAATCCCATGGAAGGAGGAGCCTGGTGGGCTGCAGTCCATGGGGTCACTAAGAGTCGGACACGACTGAGCAACAGTGGCAACCCACTCCAGTGTTCTTGCCTGGAAAATCCTAGGAACGGGGGAGCCTGGTGGGCTGCCATCTATGGGATTGCACAGAATTGAACATGACTGAAGTGACTTAGCAGAGCAGCTGTCCAGAAATCACTCTTTTTTCTTTAATTCATCACCTACAATTTTCCTTCAACTGCCCAACCTTAAACCACCTCCAGCGACATGGAAAAAATAATGCTCCAAATATATCACAATGATCCATAACTCTGTCTTTATACATGCTATTGTTTTCTCTGCCTGTTGAGCTCCGATGCATGCTTCAAAACCCAGAGTTCAAACCACGTGAATCAATTGTGAAGCTTCTCCTGACTCCACTCCTAAACAAAGGCTTATCCCACCTCTTCAATGTTTCTGAATCCAACATACCAGAGCTCCTCCAACTGTACACATTCTACATCAGACTTGCCCACAGCGTTTTTTAAAATTGAAGAATCCCAAGCTTCATGTCTGAGAAGGAGGCTGAGGCAGAGGATCAGAAAGTCTGAGGCAGAGGCTCAGGAATCTGTATTTACTAAGCTTCCACCCTCTCCGCAGTGATTCTGATGCAAATACAAACATTTATTTTATGGTCCACATAATTCTGAATAGCAGTTAATTTTTATTAAGCATCTATATTGTGCCAGCCACTGGTCTAAGCACTTCATGCATGAATTAACTGTTTCATTATCACAATATTTACTAAATTATCTTTATCTCAATTACCTTTATAAGAAGAGACAATTTTTATCACTCTATTTTATTTATAATATATGTTGATTAACTTCTCTGACATAAAGTGATATTAGGAAAACTTCCCGAGAGCTCACAACTAGTGACTGGCAGAGAAAAGATTCAGAACGAGGCAGTCCTGACCCAGAGCCATCACTAAATCACTGGACTTTACCATCTTGAAAATAATTGTTTGTCTGCTGTCTCCTCCACTAAACTGTGAATTCTTTCAGAGCAGGAATGACTTCCTTTCATCTTGGTAACAGCAGCACTTTTTATCATAGTGTGTGATACAATCAATAAATACTTACTAACTTGCTTAAAATGTAGAGACCAAGATACCACATTTTTGCCTGTGGATAATAACATCAGTGAAGTGAAAAAAAAAAACACACACACACACACAAAAAACAGATGTAAGTATGACAATGCTTTGGTGAAACACCAATGAGATTATGTCTGGTTTTCATTTAGAAATCATAAGCAATATAACAAATACAGATAAATTAATTCATACCAGAAGCCAAATCCGCCTCAGCCTCACCTTATGAACTTCAATATTGCATAAAGCAGAGCTGGGGAGGTCCCAGGGAATGAAGTGGTCCCCAGGGAATGACCAGTGACTCCTCTAACCATATTTCCCCATCCCTTGGTCTAGGTGCAATGTCTAACCATAAAAAATGCATAAGATTATGCAGCTGCTTCATTTTGAGGAATGAAGTATAATTGCACCCTTCCTTATCAAACACCTACAACTTTCAGTCAAACGGCCTGAATAAGTCAAGTTTTCAAAATCTTTGAAGAAGTATCCAGCTCTACAAGGGTGGTAACTCTTTTCAAGTTTGGCTTCGCTCCCTCAGAGGGATACCCTATGCACTCATCTCATTCCCCGACATGAGGTATTGGCAGGTGGATCCAAGTGCATCAGAAAAGCTGCAGGTGTTAATAAATACTTCCTCAGAAGAAAAGAAAGAAGAGCCTGGACTCTGAACTATGAAAAACTGGTATGCTTTTACATACATTAGATGAGAATGTACATGCTATCCATACATTTAGCCTTACTGCTGCTACTGCTAAGTCGCTTCAGTCGTGTCCAACTCTGTGTGACCCCAGAGACCACAGCCCACCAGGCTCCCCCGTCCCTGGGATTCTCCAGGCAAGAACACTGGAGTGGGTTGCCATTTCCTTCTCCAATGCATGAAAGTGAAAAGTGAAAGAGAAGTCGCTCAGTCATGTCCGACTCTTAGCGACCCCATGGACTGCAGCCCACCAGGCTCCTCCGTCCATGGGAATTTTCAGGCACGGGTACTGGAGTGGGGTGCCATTGCCTTCTCTGACATTTAGCCTTAAAGCCTCATGAAAACTGAAAAAGTAAGAAACCATTCAGCCAGATAGTTTCAATTATAGCGCTTTGTTATACACATTTGTTAACAAATGAGAAGGGTTTCCATTTTTTTAATCCAGATGTTTTGCTGCTATGTACACAAGCAGGTGCTTTTGACTTGGTGTTGGTGAAGACTTTTGAGAGTCCCTTGGACTGCAAGGAGATCCAACCAGCCCATCCTAAAGGAGATCAGTCCTAAATGTGCATTGGAAGGACTGAAACTTGAATGAAGCTGAAAGTTGAAGCTGAAACTCCAATACTTTGGCCACCTGATGCTGACTCATCAGAAAAGACCCTGATCCTGGGAAAGATTGAAGGCAGGGGGAGAAGGGGACGACAGAGGATGAGATGGTTGGATGGCATCACCGACTCAATGGATATGAGTTTGAGTAGACTCTGGGAACTGGTGATGGACAGGGAGGCCTGGCGTGCTGTGGCATTTGGGGTCTCAAAGAGTCGGACATGACTGAGCAACTGAACTGAACTGAACTGAACACAAGCAGATAGATACAAATGGCCATAATCCCTACATTTCTAATCTGTTGCATAATCACTCACAGCTTCCAAGCTTTGGCTCTCTGCCAAGGTCAAGGGTATCCAATTACAGGTGCACACTCTCCCCTGCACACAGCGATGATCCAGCTGGGATTTTACATGATTGTAAGTGTGTCTCACACCTGCGTCCATCTGAAAACCTCATCAAAAGAAACCTCCAGACTCCAGAAATAAACCCCCTTCTTGCTTCCAGACTTGCTGAGGCAACATTCTCCTCTTAAAAAAAAAAAATGTATACACAATACCCTTCAAGAGCATAGCTAAACTGCAAGAGTCATGTAAACTGTTTCAACTGTAAAGGGTAGTTTGATGGTGGTGACTTCAAAGTTGAGAGCAAATGCTCAGAACAATATTTAAGGACAAGTTGTTACCAGACACGTGTGCAGCAACATGGTTTACAGACTTGCTCCATTATAGACAGCTTGCTTTAGATGCTTACAACTCTGGGATGCTCCAGAATTTTGGTCCTGTGGGACTAAGATCAAATTTTAGAAGGGTAAGAAGTGACCCTGCACATGTGGAGAGGCAGAGTTGTCAGCCTCCCCATTCCTTTTAGCGATGGAACAGTGATCTCCCTTTCATTTCAAGAGGAGTTGCGAAAACGGTGATGAAAGATGTAGCTATCGTCGGCTCCTCCAGGACCAACAAGAAAAAGTCGAGATCTCACCACCAAAAGGAAGATTTTATACGATTTCTGTTTCCTTTTGCGATTTGTCTACATATTCTCCTGCCAAAGAATGCAACACTTTGCGAACATGAGGACTGGACTTTCCCTTGGAAGTCAGAAGTGGTTTGCTTTGGACTTGCAAAGGGGAAGCCCTCTGTTCAGTCTGATCGGTTCGCTCAACCCTCCACTGAAGGAAGTCTTATCCCCAACTTTCAGAACCGCAAAACATGAAACCATTCATCTCTCACTTTAGAACCTTGTCTGAGCCACTCAACACCCCTTGTGGAGGCATGCGTCTCCCCATCCGGGGAAGAGTGCTTCTCCGAGCCAAGTGTATTTCTATTAATGCTTCATGGGGGAAGGAACAAAACCAATAAATCAGAAAGCTGACTCAGAAATGATTAGAAGTGTTTCCTTTCCTCCCCCAGTAAGTGATCTGCCTGTGCGATCACTATGCGAGGCTCAGCTGTCTGTCAGTAGAGGACAAAGTATCTGGTCACCAGTACCCTGACTGCCCAGCAAGGAGTCCTGGTGGGCAAACCCTGGATATTTGGAAACCTGTGGTCGGGCCTCGTGGAGCTTTCTTAACAAAAGAAACCAGCTATATGAGGGCCATCGCTTCGGAAGGCTGAGATCCACACCCTTACCCCCACAGTCAGGACAACAGCCATAGGAACACAGGACTTTGGACCCCTACATGCTGTCCCAGTTAAACAGGAAATACTTAGATCACTTGTGCCTGGGCTGAACAGCACCAAACTTTTAAACTGAAAGAGCCACCACTAAAAATACTCTTTGCATTCATAATATGGTGCAGCATATAAAACGCTTTCCGATGCACCATGCTTTTCAGTCCTGACAATAACGTTGCTAGGTAGCCGCTAGTCTTGTTCTTATGGGCAGATGAGAAAACGTTTCTGTCCTAGAGGAGTTCATCACACTTGTTAAGAGCTACAACTTGGCCTGGTATCTTTCCATTCCCCCTCGACTGTGAACGTGAACTAGAAACCAGTTTTGATGCTCTTCTTAGAGGAATTCCATGCCCTCAAGAGTGTTAGTGAGCTCCGTGGGAGCTCATCCAGGGAGGGGGATGGGGCGGAAGTGTTACAGGAGGCAGAAGTCTCTGCTGTTACCTGCTTATCCAGAGGCAAGGGGGCCTCCTTGCTGCACCTGCTCCAGAATGTGCCATCAGTAGACGGTGCCTAGTCCTCCTTCTCAGGAAAATGGGAAGGCGAGAAAAGACTTGTGTTCATGGCAGAGTATTTAGTGCATTAGCTCTGGAGTTAGGCACCAGCTTGGAATACTAGCTCTGTATTTCTATGCTGTATGACCCTCGGGAGTTTGGTTCTGTTTGATTTTTTCCTTCATTTTGTTTTGCTTTTTAATGACATTCACTTTAATGTTCTCACCTGTGAAGCATAAATAACAACAGTGCTTACTTCAAAGGGTCATTGTAAGAATTAAATTATAACGAGGGCCACATATTGGCTGACATGTGTAAGCACTCAATAACTGCTATTAACATTATTACTGTTATTAATTGAATATGTATAAACTGCTTAGAGACTAATTTTGTTGCAAAATGTATATAGTTATGTCCTGTGTGAAGACAGCCTGACAAGCATTAGTGGAGTGCCTGGCGCTGGACTCGGCCGCAGGGACAGGAAGAGGCGTGGGATACAGTCTCTTCTGTAGAGAAAGGAGCTCTACTGTAGCAGAGGCTTGATCTATAGGAAGAGTGGGTGCAAAAGTGCCATTGCAGTATCCATATCCGGCTCTTTACAACCCCCTTGGCTCCTCTGTCCATGGGAGTCTCCAGGCAAGAATACCGGAGAGGGTTGCCATGCCCTCCTCCAGAGGATCTTCCCAACCAGGGATCGAACCCGCACCTCTTATGTCTCCTGAACTGGCAGGCAGGTTCTTTAACATTAGCACCACCATTAAAGCCTAAATAGACATTAATTAGAACTGATTGTTCAAAATTTAGAGAAGGAAACTTCAAGCAGGCCCATGCATGCATGTGCTACCCACAGTGAGTACCCCCAAGCCCTGACAATTCTGGATCCTTCTCCTTTTTCTCCAAAATAACGCCTTGCTTCAGCCCCATTCTCTCAGGCTGTTGCTAAGTGACTAGTTACTTAGCTTGAAAAAAAAAATTCACACTGCCCTATTAGTCATTTCAATTGACTGCTCTCAGAAAATACAGTTTGACTGGAATATCAAAATCTCTCCCCTTTAGGAACTTCAGGTAATACTGTGCCAAGGAGTGGATACTGGGTTGGGGGGTGATAGAATTCATTCATTCATTTATCCAGACACCCAACTAGCCAGCCAGGCATTTATTCAACAAATATACCATTATTCAACAAATTTATAGGTGCTGAGTGACATGAGCATATCCCTGACTTCACTAGACTTACAGGCTGGTAAGTGTGTGAGTGAGTGCTCAGTTACCCGGTTACGTCGTGTCCAACTCTTTGCGACCCCATGAACTGTACCCCACAAGGCTCCTGTGTGGATTCTCGAGGATTCTCCAGGCAAGAATACTGGGGTGGATTGCCATTTCCTCTTCCAAGGGATCTTCCCAACCCAGGAGTTGAACCCGAATCTCCTGCACTGCAAGCAGATTCTTTACCACTGAGACAATCTAGCAAGAGTGACAAGCATTACACCAGTAATGTAATGAAGAAATAGTCGCAAATAGTGGTGATGGCAAAAAATAAATAAATAAAATGTTAAAGAAGGTAGAGAGCATTCATTCATAGAATGATGTCAGGAAAGATCTCTCTTTATTTAAATGAAGTCTATGGATGATACTTAAATTGAGGCATAGGACTTCCCTGACAGTCCAGTGTTTAGAACTTTATCTTCTGATTTGGGGGTACTGGTTTGCCTTTGGCGATTTAGGATCCCATATACCTCAAGGCCAAAAAACTGAAACATAAAACAGAAGCAATAGTATAACAAATTCAACAAAGACTTAAAAAAATTGATCCACATCAAACAAACAAACAAAAAATAACTAAACTGAGGCATAAAGGAGCCAAGTCACACATCTGGCAATGCAATTGATGCTTCCCAATTGTGGTGCTGAAAAAGACTCTTGAGAATCCCTTGGACAGCAAGGTGATCCAACCAGTCCATCCTAAAGAAAATCAGTCCTGAATACTCATTGTAAGGACTGATGCTGAAGCTGAAGTTCCAATACTTTGGCCACTTGGTACAAAGAGCTGACTCATTGGAAAAGACTCTAATGCTGGGAAAAATTGCAGGCAGAAGGAAAAGGGGGCAACAGAGGATGAGATAGTTGAATGGCATTACTGACTCAATGGACATGAGTTTGAGCAAGTTCCAGGAGATGCTGAGGGACAGGGAGGCCTGTTGTGCTGCAGTACATGAGGTTTCAAATAGAGGGATACAACTTAGTTACTGAGCAACAGCAAATGTTGTACACCTGACACTAATATAATGTTATGTGTCAAGTATACCTCAATTTTTTAAAATTAAAAAAAGAAGGAACCAGCCCTACAAAGAACAGGTGAAATGGTGTCAAAGCCCAAGAAAAAAAAATGATTTGGATTCTAGGACTCAAAAGAGACTAACACCTTGAAAGCTTGGGATGGAGAGGCAGGAAGAGATCACTCATCACCCTGTGGATCCTGGAAGGAGTTTGGACTTTCTTGAAGGACTTGTCCAGGGAAGCTTTCCAGATCCCTTACATGTGTTGAATGCTTTAATATATAGCTTTTATTTCAAGAAAATGTAAATTCATTTTTCACTTAGGACAAAATCTTAGCTCTCTTGATTCTTGGCCAACACCTTCTAACTCCTCTGTAATTTCAGAATCTTGCCCCTGTTCTGCAGCCAGTTATAGAAAAAGCACAGGGCCTCTTTGTTCTGGTCCTGGCACTGCTCTGGTGTGACCTTGACCAAGTCCCCACTATTGCAACCCTTGGCTCCATCAATGAAAAGGGTTGGGTGGGATCATCTCAAAGATCCTCTTGACCCTAAATTAATCTGATCAAACAGAGGGAAAAATTATCTTACTCTCTCAGGACTTAGTACTTACCCTCTTGCTATAGACACATTTTGGGATGAGGGTTAAAAACCTGAATTGTGATGTTAAAATCTAGATTCTAGGGATTTCCCTGGGGGTCCAGTGGCTAAGACTCCTTGCTCCCAATGCAGGGTGTCCAGGTTCGATGCCTGGTCAGAGAACAAGATCCCTAACTAAGATCCCTAACAAGATCCCTAATCCATAACTAAGACCCAGGGCAGCCAAATTTTTTTAAAAAATTTAATCTAGATTCTGATCATGATTCTGTATGCTAACACGTGTATCTTGAGCAGGAGACTTTATCTCTCTAAGCCTTCTTTCCTCATCTGTAAAATACAGATAATAGCCATTTCAACTTCACAGAATTCTTAGGAAGAACCAAAGCATAGTTATTACTATGCCATCAATATACATAGGGCTTCTCATTATAGGATGGCAGAACTTGGATTGGGGAAAAATAATGGGTATGAGACTTGAGGCATAATCCCAAACAGATCTTTGGAAGCTGCTCTCATGAATCAGCATCTCTTATGCCAAAATTAAGGGTGAACCAACATGAAGTCAGGCTGGATCTGTTTGGAGCCCAGAGGTAAAGTCTGGTCTGGAAACTTGAGGCCGTTGAAAGGTTTTTCAGCTGAAAAGGTATTTGCTCGCTTGATGTGAAACACATGGTCCATTGGGAACCTCAAAAAAACATCAGCCATCCAAAGTTCCCATCTCATGTGTGTAAAGGAATGAGAGCGGGTGCCTGGACAAAGCTTTATTCTATTAGATAGAGTCACTGCCAGCAGAAAAAAAAAAAAAAAGGTGGGGAGGGGATGAAAAAAACAATTAAACTTCTAACATGAGCTAAATCAAATAAGCCCACCAACCTCTTAGAAAATATACAGGCATTAAGCCAGGCTGTCCTGACACGTGTTTAAAGACTACCCAACTTTCAGAGGAATTGAATAAATAGACTTCAAGTCGTGAAGCTCTTGGGAAATTTTCAAAAGAGTAAATGCCAAGGGATGGCACTGCTTTCTTCCTCCTGTTCATAAAAATCACAGAATCACAGGGTTGGAAGAGAAACAAGACGTCATCTCACCTCTCACCCCAACCAGATTTCTAACACATTTGTGCCAAGGCAAAACGATTCTGAACAAAATGATCCCCAAGTTCTAATTCTGATTCAACTGCGTAACCCAACGAGAAGAAATCTGAAGTGCAAATGGAGATAAGGGAGCCAGAGAAGAGACCGAATTTGAACAGCTTCTTATTTCAACAACTTATTAGTCAGCTTCACTGGTGCAATTCTGAGAATATTCTGCTTTTGTAAGAGGTTTCTTGTCAAACATATCTGTTTCAATCATCAAATGTGTTTCCTAAACTTGGTTCCTTCCAGTGATCAGCCATTTGGTAAATGAAGAGGGAATGAGGATGGAAGGGAAGGACATGGGGCCAGAGGGACTTCAAGTCCAACTCATTCCCAAGTCTATGGCAGAGGAGCAGAGCGACAAGTGGGCATTGACCAAAAAATTAGTGAATAGGGGATGATATAGTAGGCTCTTCTTTCTTAATAAGGATTACTCTAAATGCTCTAGACACAGTATCTATGATAAGTTGGTTACCCACTTGTATGTAGTCTCTTGTTTACATGCTGGAAAGAAGGAGGGACAGAAGGGAAGGACAGGAGGGGAGAAGCAAGATGGAGGCAAACAGATGAACACATAGAAATACATTAAAAGAAAAATAAATATTGTATATTAACTCATATATGTGGAATCTAGAAAAAAATGGTACAATGAACTTAGTTGCAAAGCAGAAATAGAGAACAAATATATGGATACCAAAGGAGATGGGAAGGTGGGATGAATTAGGAGATTGGGGCTGATGTATATACACTATTGATGCTGCTGCTATGCTGCTAAGTCACTTCAGTCGTGTCCGACTCTGTGTGACCCCATAGACGGAAGCCCACCAGGCTCCCCCGTCCCTGGGATTCTCCAGGCAGAACACTGGAGTGGGTTGCCATTTCCTTCTCCAATGCACAAAAGTGAAAAGTGAAAGTGAAGTCACTCAGTCGTGTCCGACTCTTAGCTACCCCATGGACTGCAGCCTACCAGGCTCCTCCGTCCATAGGATTTTCCAGGCAAGAGTACTGGAGTGGGGCGCCATAGCCTTCCATGCATAAAATAGATAACTAATAAGAACCTACTATGTAGCACAGGGAACTCTGCTCAATGTTCTATTCTGACCCTAAATGGAAAGGAACTCCAAGGAAGAGGGGATATGTGTATACATGTATAGCAAATGCATTTTGCATCTGAGTAGAAACTAACATCGTAAAGCAACTATATACTTTGGCCACCTGACGCAAAGAACTGACTCAATGGAAAAGACCCTAATGCTGGGAAAGACTGAAGGCAGGAGGAGAAGGGGATGACAGAGGATGAGATGGTTGGATGGCATCACCAACTCAATGGGCATGAGTTTGAGTAAACTCCAGGAATTGGCAATGGACAGCGAGGCCTGGCGTGCTGCAGTCCCTGGGGGTGCAAAGAGTTGGACGCGACTGAGTGACTGAACTGAACTGAACTGAACTGAAAGCAACTATACGCCAAAAAAAAAAAAAAAAATTAAGTGTGCATTTATTAAAGGCTAGACCCTGTACTCTGTGCTTTAATAGCTCATATTTGTTCCCCAAAAGGGTAGATTATTTTTCCCATTGTACAAATTGAAAAACTTCTATGGTTTTAATTACCTCAGAAGGTTCAAGTAGCTTTTTTAATCTTTTCTTTTCATAATTCAGAAAGATTGCTTGGAAAATTAAAGACAAGTTTTTACTGCTTATGCTGGTGTGTGGATGTAAAAGCAATGAAAGAGGCAGCTGACCATTCAGCAGACAAGGGACTCAGAAGGAAGATAGGAAGCAAAAGGCAGATGGGACTTAGCTGTGGATGGCACACAGCAAGGACTTGGAAGTTCCAGAGCCCTTGCCAGCCTGGCAGAAATCCCTGTCCTTACCCTACTGCCCTCTTTGCACACAGAACCACAGCTCTCACCTCTCTGGAAATGGTAGTTCAAATTCACATGAAACATTCTTTCTCACTCAATCCAATCCTAGATGGACTATTTTATCTAAGTCAACTTGTCTCTGCCAAGCTCTTAGGGAGACTTCCTTTGCAACACAAATAACATTTAAACATACACGTTTCCTTTTTTGAAAAAGAAAATATATATATATTGTCTGATACCTTGGGATTACAATGGTGGAAGTATTTACAGTGAACAAGCTTGTAACAGCAGAGAAGCAACAGAACAATCTTCTCTAATTGGGAGGGAAGTTCCTCATTTTTCCATAACGGCGTCTACATTACTTGTCCAGATGGGCTGCCAGATTTTTAACTCTACACCCCAAAGCATCTGACTTTGGCAAGCTTAGATGAGGACACACAACTGAAGCCAACGCTGCAGAGGGGCCATGAGAATGAAGACCAAACCTCAATTAGCAGGTCAAGAAACAAACTAATCAATTAGCAGCCTGGCTTTCTCTTACTCACCAAATTAAGATGCCTTTAAAATCATAACTGATCTTTGTAAATGAAATTTCCCCTCTGGTCCCTCCACTGGGAGGTTAGATATTATAAGAAAATAATTGTATGAATCATCTATATTTCTGGAAAATACTGAGTGCCTCCAGGTGTGACACAGATGGTGGATAATAAAGGGGAGGGGGAACCAATTTTTCATGAATAAGACACACACATCCATGAACTTACAGCAAATCCTACTCACTTCCCAGAAAGACTTCCCCACCTGTCCACCAATGCCAGTTGGCAGTACGGATGTCCCCATGCCCCACACCCAGTAAAGTATTCTAAGGGAAAGAGAACTCTAATACAAAAAAAAAGTACCCTAAAGGGGATCTGGAGTCAGACTGCCTGGATTCCATTTCCAGTGCCACACTTATGGATTGTATGATACTGGATAGGCAGTAAAACCTCTTCAAGTAACAGCTTCTTCATCTATAAGATAGGAATAATATTAGTATTTCCCTCTAAAAACTGTAGTGAAGTTGAGCTAATGCCTGAAAAGTAACTACTATGGTTTTATAATAACTACAAGTGACTATAACCTTAAAACTTGTGAATCAATATATTGTACACCTGTAACTTATGTAATATTTTTCATCAACTACACTGCAATAAAGGAGAAGGAAACGGCAACCCACTCCAGTATTCTTGCCTGGGAAATCCCATGGACAGAGGAGACTGGCGGGCTATGGGCTACGAGGTCACAAAAGAGTCAGCCATGACTTAGAAACTAAACAACAACATACTTCAGTAAAAATAAATAATTTTCTTTAAAAGTAGCTAGTATGGTGGCTGGAGCTTCCCTGGTTGCTCAGCTGGTAAGGAATCTGTCTGCAATGCAGGAAACCCCAGCCCTATTCCTCCGTTAGGAAGAGCCCTTGAAGAAGGTTATGATACCCACTTCAGTATTCATGGGCTTCCCTGGTGGCGCAGATGGTAAAGAATCTGCCTGAAATGCAGGAGACCTGGGTTTGATCCCTGGGTTGGGAAGATCCCCTGGAAAAGGGCATGGCAACCCACTCCAGTATTCTTGCCTGGAGAATCCCCATGGACAGAGGAGCCTGGCGGGCTATAGTCCATGGGGTCACAAAGAGTCGGTCAGATACAACTGGGCCACTAAGCACAGCACAGCGCAGTATGGCGCCTGATACCAAGCTTTGTAGTTGGAACATAACTGTTAGCCTGCACAATTCCTACAAAGAAGAAGGAGAAGGAGGGCAAGGAGAAGGGGGAAAGGGGAGGAGATGGGCAACAGGAGGAGGAGGAAGAAGAAACATGAAGGGAGACACGAAGAGAGAAACAGGGAGAAGGAAGAAAAGAGAAAGCAAAGGAGAAAAGGGAGAGGAGGCGGACAGCAGGAGGGGAGGTTTAGTTTATTCCTTCATCCTTCTCGATGATGGAAGAAAAATTGGAAGAAGATCTCTCAGAGTATGTCAAAGCCAGGAAGAGAGAGACGCTCTTGAAAAGAGGGAGGCCAGCAAGAAAGCGAGGGAGCCTGTCTTCCCTGATCATTGATGATGTACCAGTGATTGTACACACATCGTGTCACTTGCTGAAGAAGCACACACTCAGGAACCTCCGTGACCTATTGCATGTCATATAGTCAGCTGAGCAGCAGAACTGAAATTCATACTCAGGTCTATTTTTCTCTCATAGTCACTTTCTTCCTATATCACTAACTTAAAGCATTCATCCACAACCAAAATGGCAGATTCTATCTGAAAATTATTCACATGGCTTGTATTTTTCTGAGTGTGCTCTCTTCCCAAACAAGGCTGAAAGAGAAACACTGAAGCTGCGGTATTATTTCCAATTAGCATTGCACAATCTCTGCTTTAAAATCAAACTCTGACGGACATACTGAATAGTTGTAGATTTTGGTGGTTGTGATTGTGATTTTTTAATGTCAGACTCTGATCTAAAGGAAGAATGCAGCTTCTTAGGGAACATTCTAAATAAAACTAAATTTAAAATAAAAGTTGTCCTTCCAGATATCTCAAACTCCACAGGTTTCAAGTTAGTTAGGACTTCCCTCTAGGTCCAGTGGTTAAGACACTGTGATTCCAATGCAGAGGCCACAGGTTCGATCCCTGGTGAGGGAACTAGATCCCACGTGCCACAACAAAGACGTGGCACATCCAAATAATTATTTTTTAATTAGTCTTAGGTATCCAATGGCCTGCCTGCAAAAGTCTGAAAGAGTTGGAAGACCAATTTTGTTGATCCAGTTAGGAAGGAGGTGAGCAAAGCTGAGGAAGAGGTGCTAACAAGGTGGTTGGTGGATTCCTTCTCCAGCTCTCTGGACCAAATTATTTTAAAAGGCTCTGTTCTGGCCTCTTAGCCTCTGCTTGTGCTCACTTCTCATCTATCCTTCACATAGTGGTCAAAGGGCTATTAACGTGCATCAAATCACACCTGTCCTTGCTCAACATTCTGTACTCTTCACACTACCCTTAGAGTAAAGTTCACTGTGTTTAAGCTGGCCTTCAGGGCACTGTATGGCTGATCCCAACCTTGTCTTAGGCCATACCAGGTTATTCAGGTCTTCTAAACCAGGACCAAATTTGGTTTTCCTAAACAATGCTCACCAACTTTTTTCTGCTTCAGAACCTTTTATTATTGTGCTCTTTCTATCTAGAATGATCTTCATGATACCCTCCTATACTCCAACCCCACCAACACACACACATACAGACACACACCCACTCACACACACACACCACAACATCATTCCCTCTTTCACCTCCTTTTCATAATTTAGGTTCTTAGAGAAGTTTTTAACAGACCTCCTGTCTAAAGTGCTGCTGGGCTCATGCCTGACTCCATCCAAGCCCTTGATTCTTCTTCATCTCAGCCCTTTGTTTTCTTTCTACTTCTCATCATGGGTACAGTCTCCATTGACTCTTAGTACCCAGAAGAGTATCTCATTCAGCATCCCCAGTAAAAATTTATTGGGTAAATGAGAAAATAAACAAAGATTTAGGTGTTATGTTATCTTCATTTTGCTTTTTTTTTTCAAATCTCTTGTCACTCCCTAAAATAATATTATTGTTTCTTTGCTTACTTTTTTATTCTCTGGTTTCTCTACTAAAAGGTAAACTCCATGAGAATAAACATTTTGCCACATTCTCCTTTCTATCCACGGTGTCTAAAACTTGCCTGGGATGTAATAGGCTCACAATATTTGCTGAATGACTAAATTAATAACTAAATGAATACTTGAATCCCTAGTATCACATGCATCCCTAGATCAGAATAAGTGCTTAATAAATGACAACATATGGTGTCATTTCTTCTTATAATTTAGTAACAATTCAATTTTGATCCACCATGGTATAATTGATTTTTCATACAGTCAAAGGCAATAACAGACTAAAATTTCTAGATAGCCACTTTCAAAGACAGGAGAGTATCTTTTGCATCACCAAATCTTTACATGGTCCTCTGCTTCAGGTCCTGAACTGGAACATCTCCTCCTGGTATGAGACTTTGAATCACTTTTGCCTTAAGCTTCCTCCATTAGCTTCCCTCAGGACCAATGAAGATCAACTTTGGGACATGTTTTTAGAAAAATAAGTCATGTGCCCTTCAAACAGCTGTGTTCATGACCAAATTCCACTCCAGCTCTTTCAAGTATTGCCTATAACACTCATAAAAGAAAACAAATCTCTCCCGACACAACAGTTTGACCAAGTTCAATCTGATTATTCATGTTATTCCCAACTTTTTTTTTGGTTAGAAAAGATAAACATGGTCTCTGGAAAAAAAATAATAACAATCAAAAAAGAACCACTCAGGCCCTTCCAAGGCCCAGCCCTGGTTTCCAGATGCTCTCCTTTTTCAGCTTGGTTTAATTAAAGCTCCATATGTCAGCAACCCATCAACCTCAGGTGTGATTCAGATTGCCCTGGAGCATCAGAAAGCCTGCCAAACTACCCAAGCATGAGAGCACAGTTGAGAAATGTACTCCCTAGAACAAAACCCATCATTACAAGGGGAAGGCTTGTTGGGAGGAGAAGGAAAGTGGTTATCTCCCTCCCTGCTTTGGATTTAGAAACATAACAAAGAGAAATTGGTTCAAATTTAGTGTCTTAGATCGGTTACCATGTTCTTGAGGGAAGCACAGGACTTCTGAAGTCTAACTCTTGGTTGCACTTGGCAACCTCTCAAACTCTGGTCTTGGAATGCAAAAGATGTTGAAAACTCTCATGTGCCTGTATCCTCACACAGTAGAAAACTCACAGCATGCTTGTTTATTCTTCTTCTTTTCCCCCTTGCTGTGTCAGATCTAAACTTTTTATAGTGCCTCTGGGTCTGCAGTTAGACCAAAAAAAAACGCAATTAGCTAACAGAGTTTGCTCGCTGCAGTAGCCAGAACTTGAAAGATAACTCCCAACATGATCCAGTCTTAGATGAAAACCAAACTCCTGTGGGAGAGTGGGAGAGAATTCTCTTTGATAAACAGGGCCCTTGCTCAAGACCTCAAGTCCAGAGTGCACAAGCCCTCCAAAGACAGTTAGAAAGAATGGAAATACTCCCTCCAGTTCCACAGTATGGAATATCGGACCCCCAGTAACATGTTGAGCAAACTGGGAGATAGTCAAGGACAGGGAAGCCTGATGTGCTACAGTCTATGGGGTTGCAAAGAGTTGGACATGACTTAGCGACTGAACAACAATAGCAAGTGACATGAATGGGAATCCTGGCCAATCTGGAGTTTTACTTCATGCAACTAAAATAAAAGCAGTACCTACACAAAACCAGTTCATTCATAGAATTCTGGACATCACTAAGTATATTTCCTCCACCACATTTCCAAGAGCTCTTACCGGAAGCTTTAGGTATTGTGTGAATACAAGAGTAGTTCACTAACACTTATTTGACCTGTGAGCTTCCAGAGCAGAGGATCTGAATTGACTCATATCCTGGACTGAGTGAACTGACTGGTTGTCTTCAGACCATGAGGAGAAAAGCTGAGCGTCTTACAGCTCGCAGTGATGCAGGTGAGTTAAGCGGGGTCTATGGTATAACTTGCTTCTTGAGACACGTAAAGAAGCAGGTAAAACAACAAAACACTGAAGCTTTTCGAGTGACCTTTATGTACAGAGCACAGAGCACTATGCAACTAAACGGGATGGTTCGTCACTGGGATGTGGGATGTGGTTCCTTAATTACTCAGCCATGAAAAAGAATGCATTTGACTCAGTTCTAATGAGGTGGGTGAACCTCGAGCCTATTATACAGAGCGAAGTAAGTCAGAAAGAGAAAAACAAATATCATCTATTAACATATATGTATGGAATCTAGAAAGATGGTACTGATGAACCTATCTTCAGGGCACCAAAGGGGACACAGACATAGAGAACAGACTTCTGGATACAGTGGGGAAGGAGAGGGTGGGACAAATTTAGAGATAACACTGAAACACATACATTACCATATGTAGAATTAGATAGCCAATGGAAATTTGCTGTATGATGAGGGAGCTCAAATCGGGTGCTCTGTGACAACCTAGGGGGTGGGATGGGGTGGGAGGTGGGAGGGAGGCTCAACAGGGAGGCGGCATATGTATACCTATGGCTCATTCATGCTGATGTATTGGAGAAACCAATACAATATTGTAAAGCAATTATCCTCCAATTAAAAATAAATAAATTTTTAAAAAAGAAAGTTCTCCTAATTCTAATTCAACTAGCTAGATGACCTTGGGCAAATCACTTTAATGTTTTCAATTTCCGTATCTGAAAAATGAGAATAATACTATCTGACCAGTATACCATAGAGAAGTGAAATAAGGTGATATATGCAAAGAATCTTCCTGAAATGCCAAAGATCCCCTGGAGAAGGAAATGGCAACCCACTCCAGCATTCTTGGCTGGGAAAGCCCATGGACAAAGGAGCCTGGAGTATTGCAGTTCATGTGGTCTAAAAGAGTTGGACATGACTGTAACTGAATAACAACAACAACACTTTATTGATTGATTGATTGATGGCTATACTGGGTCCTCGGTGCTATGCTGGCTTATCTCTGGTTGTGGCAAGCAGGGGCTACTGTTGGCTACGGTGCTTAGGCTTCTCACTGTGGTGGCCCCTCCTGTTGAGGAGCACAGGACAAGGCTCTGGGCACGCAAGCTTCAGTGGTTGCAGCAGGCTCAGTAGCTGTGGCACACAGGCTTAGTTGCTCAGCAGCATGTGGGATCTTCCCGGACCAGGGATGCATTCTTAACCACTGGACCACCAGGGACAGTCCTGTCCATACTATTTCAGATAGCCCAGATAATGGTGCCTTCAAGTTACACTAGCAAGTTTTGATTGCATCTGTTCTTGGGGGAAGGAAGATAAAGGATCAGTTGTGTCCGACTCTTTGAGACCCCAGTGAGCCAAAGCGTCTTTTTTATTAAATTAATTAATGTATTTATTTTGGCTATGCTAGTTCTTCATTGCTCACAGCTTCTCTCTAGTTGCAGCAAGCAACTCTCTAGTTGCAATGCACAGGCTTCTCCTGCAGCAGCCTCTCTTGTTGTGGAGCAGCGCCAGGACATGTGCGCTCGGCAGCTGCAGCTCCCAGGGCTCTGGAGCACAGGATCAACAGTTGTGGGCTTAGTTGCGGGATCCTCCCAGATCAGGGACCGAACCCATGTCTCCTTCATTGGCAGAGGTGTTCTCCACCATGGAGCCACCCAGAAAGCCTGAGGCAAAGCTTCTTACCTCTCACATTTTCTACTGTAGTCTAAGAACTCCAAGGACAATATACCCTTAATCAGAGCTTAGCAGAGTGTTCCACCCGTGACTGATAAGCTATAAATCAATACTGTAAAGTATTTAAATACTATACCAAAAAAATGGAAACCTTAGAGAAGAATATTTCATAACATCTATTATATTTCGAAATTTATAATAGATCAAGTCCCACGCCACCCCACACAGAAAACACAAAAGAGGATACATGGGCATCAAAAGGATCTCTGCCTTTGAAAAGAAACCAAAAGGGTAATATTAGACGAGGATAAGTTGGTCTAAATTATATCTTACGTTGTCTTTGAAACAAAGAAAATTTTAATGTATACCTCATTGTAAGGCTAAATAAACACTAGTTTAAAACGTAAAAATATGGAGTCTTATTTCTAATTATGGGCCTTGCCGAGTTAATGGAGAAGAGAAAATATTTAACCAAAATATCGTACCTCAAGGGATTCCTACTTGGTACACCCTAGACAGTTGTGCAAAATGTGATCATTTTTCTCTGGACATGCTGGGGATGAAAAAAAAAAAAAAAGAGGTATCATGGTTCAGTTCAGTTCAGTCGCTCAGTTGTGTCTGACTCTTTGCGACCCCATGGACTGCAGCAAACCAGGTTTTGCTGTCCATGACCAATTCCCAGAGCTTGCTCAAACTCATGTTCATTAAGTTGGTGATGCCATGCAACCATCTTATCCTCTGCCGTCCCCTTCTCCTCCCACCTTCAATCTTTCCCAGCACCAGGGTCTTTTTCCAATGAGTCAGTTCTTCACACCAGGCGGTCAAATATTGGAGTTTCAGCTTCAGCATCCATCTTTCCAATGAGTATTCAGGAATGATTTCCTTTAGGACTGACTAGTTTGATCTCCTTGCTGTCCAAGGGACTCTCCAGAGTCTTCTCCAACACCACAGTTCAAAATGGTTAACAACGGGCAACTCTCTAACTTAAGTTGTCTGCTGCTACTGCTAAGTTGCTTCAGTAGTGTCTGACTCTGTGCGACCCCATAGCCAGAAGCCCACCAGGCCCCACCCATCCCTGGGATACTCCAGGCAAGAACACTGGAGTGGGTTGCCATTTCCTTCTCCTAAGTTGTCTAGCTGTTATTAAAATATGTTAAAGGACACTTATTCCAGCACTTCTTAACAACAGGGCACAACTCATTCTAGAAGTAAATATCTTTTAAATCAAGATCAGAAAATAGAAAATTGTACTAATTGGATACCCCTAAACCAAACACAGCCCCTCTGCAAACCCTCTAGAGTTAAGGTTAACTTGTTACCACACATGAAGTCTTGATTAGGGAAAGAATGTGATATTCTAGATCACAGGTTATCCCACAGCAGTGTAGGTGTGTAGTGAGGTGAGTGAGGAGTGGAATTCTGGCTCTGAAATTTCTTGGTCCTCTTCCTTTATTGTGTCTATATCCACAGGACTGAATAAACGCACACTGACTCGAAAAGCTTCTTCTGATTCTGGTGGTCTCCGCTGGTGTGGAAACCTCCTTATAGCTGATGCATATGGTTTCCTTGGAGTGTTAGCAGCCGTATCTCCTCTGGATCCAAAAAACCCCACTCCCAATCCCTCTTTTACTTGTGACATATTCTCACATGGGAAAGATTGAAGGCAGAAGGAGAAGAGGATGACAGAGAATGAGATGGTTGGATGGCAATACCAATGCATTGGACATAGACTTGGGCAAACTCTGGGAGATGGTGAGGGACAGGGAAGCCAGGCCTGCTGCAGTCCATGGGGTTGTGAAGAGTCAGATATGACTGAAGGGCTGAACAATGAATTCTTGCATGCCACTACCTCTTTCCTTAAACTTCCTGACCCATCTGTGTGAATTTTTTGAATCATTGAGATCATCCAAAATCTTTGGGAGATTGTGAAGAATCATATTTTCTTTCCAAACACAGCTCCATGATCCCTTCCCATTCAATGGGCTTAGGTTATTTTAGCAGTGTATGTGCAGTTGCCCAGTCGTGTCTGACTCTGCAACCCCATGGACTGTAGCCCACCAGCCTCCTCTGTCCATGGGATTTCCCAGACAAGAATACTGGAGCAGCTTGCCATCTCCTACTCCAGGGGATTTTCCCATCCAGGGATTGATCCTATATCTCTTGTGTCTCTGCACTCGTAGGCAGATTCTTTACCACTGTGCCACCTGAGAAGCCCCTTTTTTAGCAAAGCCCCCATCTATAGTAATCTCCAAGTAAAATGTAGGTACCTGACTCTAAGTTCATGACCCAAGTCAAGTTGACCTCAGCCCTAAATTCAGCCCTACATACCCCCAAGGCTGTTGGTCCAGGGTGGACCTATGGTATGGGCTCTACATCAGAAGAATCATCCAGCAAATAAACAAAAAGATCAATCTTTCCCTTCTACACTCGCAATCTCAATGAGTGCTTGTCCACCAAAGGGGAATGGAACAAAAAACACATTCCCAATTCCTCTCTCTCATCTCTCCTGCATATTTTTGGTATGTAAGAAGGAGGAAGAAAAGCCAGGCATGATAGGTGGGAAAAGCCACTTGGTTTAGCCTCTCCTTTCATAGTTCCATGGTCAGGTCATCAACTGGGTCCAACTATAAAGAATGTTAATCCAGAAAGTGAATGGTTTAATTGTTATTTTCAGTTATGAGACATTATCATCAAATTCAGAGCAATAGAAAAATATCTCACACACAACATCTTATACATATCCTTTCTTGTTTTCAATAAAATCAATAGTAACATGATGTTAGTTTTAGATCTAAATAACTCTATCTTATAGTAGATTTTAGATTTATTATTTTATTATAGAAAGTAAAAGTAAAAAATTATCAAATTTTGGTGATTATTATCACTCTTCTAGAAATGTATGTATAGGACTTCCCTGGTGGTCCAGTGGTTAAGAATTCACCAGCCAGTGCAGGGTACACGGGTTTGATCTCCGGTCCAGGAAGATTCCACAAACCGGGAAGCAACTGAACCCATGTGCGCAACTACTGAAGCCCAAGCGCCCCAGAGCCTGTGCTCTGCAACAAGAGAAGCCTCCACAATGAGAAGCCTGTGCACTGCAACGAAAGTATATCCCCTGCTCACTGCAACTAGAGAAAGCCTCTGCATAGAAACGAAGACCCAGCACAGCAAAAAAAAGGTAAGCATATATGTATGCATGAATAAGCACATATATTGAATATTTTCAAAGTAAAAAACATTATGCAAGATATTTTTATTTGGCAAATTAGTTTCCAGATAACTATATATTTCAGTTCAGTTCAGTTCAGGCGCTCAGTCGTGTCTGACTCTTTGTGACCCCATGAATCACAGCACGCCAGGCCTCCCTGTCCATCACCAACTCCCAGAGTTCACCCAGACTCATGTCCATTGAGTCCATGATGCCATCCAGCCATCTCATCCTCGGTCGTCCCCTTCTCCTCCTGCCCCTAATCCCTCCCAGCATCAGGGTCTTTTCCAATGAGTCAACTCTTCGCATGAGGTGGCCAAAGTACTAGAGCTTCAGCTTTAGCATCATTTCTTCCAAAGAAATCCCAGGGTTGATCTCCTTCAGAATGGACTGGTTGGATCTCCTTGCAGTCCAAGGGACTCTCAAGTGTCTTCTCAAACACCACAGTTCAAAAGCATCAATTCTTTGGCGCTCAGCCTTCTTCACAGTCCAACTCTCACATCCATACATGACCACAGGAAAAACTATAGCCTTGACTAGACAGACCTTAGTCAGCAAAGTAATGTCTCTGCTTTTGAATATACTATGTAGGTTTGTCATAACTTTTCTTCCAAGGAGTAAGCGTCTTTTAATTTCATGGCTTGCAGTTACCATCTGCAGTGATTTTGGAGTCCCAAAAAATAAAGTCTGACACTGTTTCTACTGTTTCCCCATCTATTTCCCATGAAGTGATGGGGCCAGATGCCATGATCTTCGTTTTCTGAATGTTGAGCTCCTCTTTCACTTTCAACAAGAGGCTTTTTAGTTCCTCTTCACTTTCTGCCATAAGGGCGGTGTCATCTGCATATCTGAGGTTATTGATATTTCTCCCGGCAATCTTGATTCCAGCTTGTGTTTCTTCCAGTCCAGAATTTCTCATGATGTACTCTGCATATAAGTTAAATAAGCAGGGTGACAATATACAGCCTTGATGTACTCCTTTTCCTATTTGGAACCAGTCCATTGTTCCGTGTCTAGTTCTATAAAAAAAAAAAATAAATAAAAAAAAATAAAAAAGGCAGAGGAACCAGAGATGAAATTGCCAACATCTGTTGGATCATAGAAAAAGCAGGAGAGTTCCAGAAAAACATCTACTTCTGCTTCATTAACTACGCTAAAGTCTTTGTGTGGATCACAACAAACTCTGGAAAATTCTTCAAGAGATGGCAATAGCAGACCACCTTACTTGCCTCCTGAGAAATCTATATGCAGGTCAAGCAACTACAGTTAAACCATGCATGAAACAATAGACTAGTTCCAAATCAGGAAAGAGTACGTCAAGGCTGTATATTATCACCCTGCTTCTTTAACTTATATGCAGGGTACATCTGCAAAATGCTGGGCTGGATGAAGCACAAGCTGGAATCAAGATTGCTGGCAGAAATATCAGTAACCTCAGATGCAGATGACACCATGTTTATGGCAGAAAGTGAAGAAGAACTAAAGAGCCTCTTGATGAAAGTGAAAAAGAAAAGTGAAAAAATTGGCTTAAAATTCAACATTCAGAAAACTAAGATCATGGCATCTGGTCCCATCACTTCATGGCAGATAGATGGGGAAACAGTGACAGGCTTTATTTTCTTGGCCTCCAAAATCACTATAGATGGTGACTGCAGCCATGAAATTAAAAGACACCTGCTCCTTGGAAGAAAAGCTATAACCAACTTCGGTTCAGTTCAGTCGCTCAGTCATGTCCGACTCTTTGCGACCCCATGAATCGAGCACACCAGGCCTCCCTGTCCATCACCAACTCCCAGAGTTCACTCAAATTCACGTCCATCAAGTCGGTGATGCCATCCAGCCATCTCATCCTCTGTCGTCCCCTTCTCCTCCTGCCCCTAATCCCTCCCAGCATCAGAGTCTTTTCCAATGAGTCAACTCTTCACATGAGGTGGCCAAAGTATTGGAGTTTCAGCTTTAGCATCAGTCTTTCCAATGAACACCCAGGACTAATCTCCTTCAGGATGGACTTATTGGATCTCCTTGCAGTCCAAGGAACTGTCAAGAGTCTTCTCCAACACCACAGTTCAAAAGCATCAATTCTTCGGCGCTCAGCTTTTTTCACAGTCCAACTCTCACATCCATACACGACTACTGGAAAAACCATAGCCTTGACTAGACGGACCTTTGTTGGCAAAGTAATGTCTCATCTGCTTTTGAATATGCTATCTAGGTTGGTCATAACTTTCTTTCCAAGGAGTAAGTGTCTTTTTCATCCTCTGTCGTCCCCTTCTCCTCCTGCCCCTAATCCCTCCCAGCATCAGAGTCTTTTCCAATGAGTCAACTCTTCACATGAGGTGGCCAAAGTATTGGAGTTTCAGCTTTAGCATCAGTCTTTCCAATGAACACCCAGGACTAATCTCCTTCAGGATGGACTTATTGGATCTCCTTGCAGTCCAAGGAACTGTCAAGAGTCTTCTCCAACACCACAGTTCAAAAGCATCAATTCTTCGGCGCTCAGCTTTTTTCACAGTCCAACTCTCACATCCATACACGACTACTGGAAAAACCATAGCCTTGACTAGACGGACCTTTGTTGGCAAAGTAATGTCTCATCTGCTTTTGAATATGCTATCTAGGTTGGTCATAACTTTCTTTCCAAGGAGTAAGTGTCTTTTAATTTCATGGCTGCAATCACCATGTGCAGTGATTTTGGAGCCCAAGAAAATAAAGTCTGACACTGTTTCCACTGTTTCCTCATCTACTTCCCATGAAGTGATGGGACCAGATGCCATGATCTTTGTTTTCTGAATGTTGAGCTTTAAGCCAACTTTTTCACTCTCCTCTTTCACTTTCATGAAGAGGCTTTTGAGTTCCTCTTCACTTTCTGCCATAAGAGTGGTGTCATCTGCATGTCTGAGGTTATTGATATTTCTCCCAGCTATCTTTATTCCAGCTTGTGCTTCTTCCAGCCCAGTGTTTCTCATAATGTACTCTGCATATAAGTTAAATAAGCAGGGTGACAGTATACAGCCTTAACATACTCTTTTCCCTATTTGGAACCAGTCTGTTGTTCCATGTCCAGTTCTAGCTGTTGCTTCCTGATCTGCATATAGGTTTCTCAAGAGGCAGGTCAGGTGGTCTGGTATTCCCATCTCTTTCAGAATTTCCCACAGTTTATTGTGATCCACACAGTCAAAGGCTTTGACATAGTCAACAAAGCAGAAGTAGAGGTTTTTCTGGAACTCTCTGCTTTTTCCATGATCCAGCAGATGATAGCAATTTGATTTTTGGTTCCTCTGCCTTTTCTAAAACTAGCTTGAACATCCGGAAGTTCATGGTTCACGTATTGCTGAAGCCTGACTTGGAGAATTTTGAGCATTACTTTACTATCATGTGAGATGAGTGCAACTGTGCGGTAATTTGAGCATTCTTTGGCATTGCCTTTGACCAATCTAGACAGCATATTAAAAAGCAGAGACATTACTTTGCCAGCAAAGGTCCATCTAGTCAAAGCTATGGTTTTTCCAGTAGTCATGTATGGATGTGAGAGTTGGACTGTGAAGAAAGCTGAGCTCCGAACAATTGATGCTTTTAAACTGTGGTGTTGGAGAAGACTCTTGAGAGTCCCTTGGACTGCAAGGAGATCCAACCAGTCCATCCTAAAGGAGATCAGCCCCGAATATTCATTGGAAGGACTGATGTTGAAGCTGAAACTCCAATACTTTGGCCACCTGATGTGAAGGACTGACTCATCTGAAAAGACCCTGATGCTGGAAAAGATTGAAGGTGGGAGGAGAAGGGGGCAACAGAGGATGAGATGGTTGGATGGCATCACTGACTCAGTGGACATGAGTTTGAGTAAGCTTTGGAAGTTGGTGATGGACAGGGAAGCCTGGAATGCTGCAGTTCACGAGGTGGCAAAGAGTCGGATATGACTGAGTGACTGAACTGAAATATATATGTCAGGGGAATCATGATTTGTATTACAGAAATACCAAGTTTTCAAAAGACAAGTGTTTTACAAGAGGGTTTTATTATATCTGCTTGTGGCCTCAGGTCTTAAGCACAGATATAACGGAAATGAGCAAAAATAGGCACAGCTGTGCCCAGTTCTAGTCAGCTGTGGCCTGCCCTTACTACTACAGTGGCTATGGCTCATCTGGATGAGGTAAGGGGCCAGGTCTTCCCTAAGCCAATGTTCTCTGAGATCACTGGTAATTCCCTGGGGTCAAGACTGAGATCAGGGGGAAGTGCAGGGTGAGGACTTCTTATGTGCAACATGGCTCGAAAATCCTGATTGGTGATATTTCATTGAAAGAATTACAGCTCAGCTTTTTCCATAACCCTGCTACCATTGCAAGAAATGCATCCCACACGATGTAATTTCTATAGGCATGTAGCCCCTCTGAGCCCTGTGCTCCTCTCTGTAGGATGAAGGAATTGGACCCTTCCATCTCCCAAAATTCTGATTCTCTGAAAATCCTTGACATCTTTTAAAAAATATGGATATACTAATAGAACTTTGGGAAAATATACATTAAATTCCTTTCTTAGGTGTCCCTACAGAGTCTTCTTAAACTCTCACAGTAAGTGCGTGTGTGTTTCAGTGTGTGTTCATGTTACACCCTGGGGAAGCAGGATGCTTTTTAGACAGAGCTCATTCTCGACCTCGAGTGAGAAAGGTGGATACACTGATGATTAAGATTCAATTCCTTCAACTATACTTCTATCTTTTTTTTTTAAAAAAAAAAAAAAAAAAAGGAGATTCAGTTACTGCCCCCAGGGTAGGAAAGAATACATTGAAATGGATAAACTACAATAGTTATTAAGGTATAAAAAAAATTGCACCCTCTTAGACCTAAAATGCTGCTAGGTCAATTAACTCATCTGGAGAAATTCAGGAAGGCTACCTGGAGGAGGTGTTCTGGGCTAGGTGAAAAAGAGAGAAAGCATCTGAGAAGGTCACAACCAGGTAGAGGTCATGGGGGGTCGGTGGGGGAAGGTGGTTGTGTTCAGAGTGTGAGATAATGATCAACAGGGTCATAGCATGAGCTACAACCTGAAACACTCCACCGCTCGCCTGAGCCTCGGTGGGAGTGAGGTCCTGGCTTCTGTGTTGGGGCAACTTTCTGTGAGAAGCAAGGGGGCAATCACAAGCTATCACCTCAAAAACATTTGTCTCTTTATTGAGCACTTAGCAAATGCAGACCCCCGTGCGCTTTATATACATCACAGCCGCGTCTCCTAAAGTGTGCTGTGCAAGTCGTGGGGTGTGTGAGTGACTGTAGAGAGACGCCAAGAACATTTTGACTTTAATACTGACATTTTATGTTTATGTTTACCCTCTTTGTGTGCCAGGTGGCATTCACCTTCATTTACAGTTTAGTTCTAAAGCAACCTTTTAAATAGGCGGAAGTTTTAAAAAGTGACTCAATCTAGAGAAAAATATTTATTGAGCAAAACATACAGATGATACATGGATGTTGCAAAATTCATGATATGGGTACACAAATGGATGAGATTCAAGAAACACTGCTTTAGCATACAAGTATTTATCTCCTTCAGAGCTCTTTCAGTTGCAAAGTAATCAATATTATCACTCATTCAAATGAACATGAGCAAAATAGGAGAGTGTATCCTAACAAGGGAATCTCACAAGGGCCCAAAGGAAGTAGTGCAGATTGGAGCGTCGAGAAGGACAAGAGGGCTGGAGGCAGAGGGTGGGAGCCAGCAGGCCCCTGGCGTCCCCTCTGGTCTCTGCTTGACTCTGCACATCTCTTCTCTCTGAGCAAAGCTATTATCTCTACTATGTTCATGCAGATACCTTCCCCACCCTGCTGTGCTGGCGGCACACATACCTCATACATGTAGATACACACACACACCTCACACATGTAGATACACACACACTCACAGCTCCAGAGTTTATATGCATTCAGGTGAGTGGCCTGCAGAACCTGAAAGAGCATCCCTGAATTTTGCTGCTTATTCCTGAGCAAGAACCTGTCTGGCCCCACAAGAGCCAGACACTCACCTCTCACCCCCTATTGCAAGATTTAGGTGGAACAAAGTCTCTAAAACAGAGAGACTCTGGGAGGAGCAGTCACCCTGACCAAGAGGTGCCTGCTTCTCCAAACAACCCTGAGGTAGGAAATCCAGCTCACAGTCCTTTGGCAGGAAGTGACACAGCCACGGCTTGAACCTGGGTCTGTGTGACACCAAAGTTCAAATCCACGGCACTGTTCACATGGTCGCCTCTGCTAAGTCCAGCCCGTGGCGACTGGACCAAGCAGGTCACTGGCCGATTGAG
This sequence comes from Aepyceros melampus, assembly GCA_006408695.1. Classification (NCBI taxonomy): domain Eukaryota; kingdom Metazoa; phylum Chordata; class Mammalia; order Artiodactyla; family Bovidae; genus Aepyceros; species Aepyceros melampus. The sequence goes on from SJXQ01007625.1 coordinate 211,331, forward strand.
AGGCTTTATCAAAATCAGCTCAGTGTGCCGGAAACCAGGATCCCAACCTTGCAGGGACACTGGCTGGCAGGGAGGATAGTTTCTGGAGATCGGGGCAGGCTCCTCCAAGCCCCTGAGTCTGAGGCTGCCGGGTTCACACTGCAGGTGCTCAGGGCCCGAGAGGAGGATCAGACATCCAAAGCTCCTCAAGAGAAGTTTCCCCCTCTCTTCTGCACCCAGAGTTCAAAGTGCCTGCCTGCCCTAGGGATTATAGTTGCTCCCTTCACCTCCTGGGAGCTAAATCAGAGGTCCCTCCCAGAAAGTGAGGCAGGGAGGAGAGATGACAGGCTCCTTCCGCCCTGGAGGCCTCACCCACCCGCAGGCACTTCTCAGCCTGAGTGTCCTTTCCCATGGAAGCCTCTGGGCATCACAGTGGCCTGGAGGGCCCCAATTTGGCTTTGACGGGCCTTGCCCGCCCACAGTGGGTGGCTGCCTCACAGGAGTTACTTTCTCAGAGCTCCTCGTTGAGACAGACAGTGGAAGTGGCAGTTGAGTTTCTCCCGCTGCCCCAGAGCTGCCCCAGGCCAGTGGAAGAGACGCATCTGATTCAGGAGAAAGTCTCCCTGTCCTAGTTTTTGGTCCATGCATGTTGTATCTTCGCTGGTCACCACTCAGTAGAGGTTTATACATGAATTAGGAAAATGTTCCACCAAGCCAGGTGGAAGTGGCTCCCCTTCCACTTGGGACACTCCCCTAGGAAGTGTCGCAAAGACCTTGTGCCTGTGAGTGGAGACTGAGTGGGATCTTCCTGGCTCAGAAGTCAATCCTGAAGACAGTGCCATCGCAAGGGAGCATCCCTTTCCCCAAACTCCTTCTCTGCCTTTTCAGTGATAACAGGAGTGGTGGGCCAAAACTGTGGGCCTGACTCATTTGGGACTGCCACCTTGGTGGGGTGAACTGGGTGAGTCAGGGTCTGCTCCCAAGGACTGCCCCCCTGGTCCTGACATCCCTTCCAGAGCCATCAGACTGGGATGACTCTGCCAGCCAGGTTATATGGCACGTGTCCAGAGGCGGCTGAAGGGGCTCATTCAGGTTCTGAATTTCCCAGCGGTCTGGTTCTGCCAGCACCTCCACCTTGGTGAGGTAGCCTCCATACCTAACCGGCCACCAGTGCGCAGGGAGGAGGTGCCAGGACCACGGCAGACACCCCCGCGCTCCCCCACCCCTCAGGTCAGCCGATGATGTCCGTGGAGAAGAAGCCTCCGGGCCTGGCTCCAACAGTCAGACTAATATCTGAGGGATTTGCCAGGGGCGTCTTTGAGCTGCATGACCACTTCCGTGCCCGTCTCCGAGGTGGCCCGGGAGCACTTCCGGCTCTCGCGCATACTGTACAGCTTCTCGGTGAGGTGCTTGCGGAACTTCTTGGTGAGGAAACAGTAGATGATGGGGTCTAAGACGCAGTTGGTACTAAGGAGGCAGAGAGTGACCTGATGCGCGTCGTTAATCGCCTGGTGGAAGTCGGTGTCCTGGAAGCCCAGCTCGGCCAGGGTCCAGGGCAGCTGCACGAGGTGGTGGGGCACGAAACAGACGCTGAACACGGCCAGGACCGTGCAGACCATCCAGAGCGCGCGGCGCTTGACCTCGGCGTTGCGCTGCACCTGCACCTGCTGCGTGAGCAGCGTGCGGATGATGACCAGGTTGCAAAAGAGGATGAAGAGGAAGACGAGGGAGAAGCTGAGCACCAGGAAGATGTGGATGACGAGGACTGGGACGCTGCCCTTCTCGTAATGTTCAAAGCAGCGTGTGATGTTGCCCGAGCCGGTCTTTCTGGGCTCCCTGTTGGTCGAGTCCAGGACGAAGAAGTAGGATGCTGCGCCCACAATGGACACCCAGATAATCAGGGACAGAAGGAAGCCACGCTTGCGGGTGGTAGCCTGAGCCGTCTTGATGGGCCTTGTCACTGCCTGGAAGCGGTTGTAAGTGATGACAGCCAGGAAGGCCACTGAGCAGTAGGTGTTAATGAAGAAGAAGCAGCCAGCCAGGTTGCACAGGAATTTGGGGAGAATCCATCGCCCTGGTTGTAGTAGTAGACGATCCACAGGGGCAGGGTGACCAGGAAGAGCAGGTCAGCCATGGTGAGGTTCACCATGAAGATCTTTATCTCGTTGAGTTTCTTGGAAGGGTACAAGCGGGCAAAGACCCACAGCACGTAGCTGTTGGCAATGACCCCCAGCACAAAGACGATGCTGTAAAAAATTGGGAAGAGGGTGTATCGGAACTCGGAGTCCACACGAAAGGAATTATTTGGCTCCATCTCTATGGGCTGGAAGTGGTGGCTGGTCATAGGATCCTGCCTGCTCCTGAAAGACCACATAGGGATTCCGGTCAATGAAGGGCCAACATGGTACTATCTTATTTACTCTGTTTCAAGACTCCTGTTTTGCACATTTAAAAAACTCTAAAATTGATGGCATTTTCCAATTAATTGACAATGATTTTTCTTCCTACATAAAATAATGGTGTGTTTTTAAAATGAATGGCCTCTGAGATTCGATAAAATCAGTGGCAGTGGAGTTTCTTTTCTCTTGTTTCATTTTAAAACATATCTTTTTATTCTTGACCTCATTTTGACTTAAAGTTTTAGGTAATCTATTCCTGGTGATGAAATATATAAGATTTAAAAGATTAATTTAAATTATAATGATTTTAATTTTCTGACAAAATTTGAATATTTTTGTATTGATGAAATTTGAGATAGAAATTTTGATGATAAAGTGTTCTGTGTTAAAAAAAATAATTTACATGCTCATACAAAATCTGGAAAATACAGAAGGGTAAAGTAGGGTCACCCAGAGAATGAAATAGCAGCTATTTATTAGAAAGAACAAGTTAGATCTGATTGTACTGACATGGAAAGTTGTCCCTAGATAATATTATTAAGTAAAACAAAACAAAAAAAATTGGTATGAACTTGTTATATATGTGTATATGATATAGAAAATGGTCTAGAATGATATACCGCAAAGTGTTGACAAGTAAGTAACTTGTAGGAAGGTGAGGTAGAGGTGGTGGGGAGGATATTTACTTTAAATTTTTGTTTGTTTGAACTTTTCAGGAGCATGTTTTGCTTTAGTAATTTTAAAATTTTAAATATAATTTTAAAATAAAAGTATAGTGGAGAAACCCAAAAGACATTGCTTTAACCAAGCAATCAAGAGTAGCATCATTGTTAGCAAAACATAGCAACATCAAGTACACCTGGTATGATGTACTGAAAAGCACATATCACTTCAGTGGTATTTTTGTCAAAAAATGCAGAATCTCAATTTAGTCATGAGAAAACATCAGACAAACTTTAAATTGTGTGACATTCCACAAAATAAATGATCAAAAGTGCCAAGGTTGGGACTTCCCTGGTGGTTCAGTGGCTAAGACGCCGCACTTCCATTGTAGGGGGCCTGGGTTTCAACCTTGGTCAGGGAACTAGATCCCACATGCCACAACTAAGACCTAGTGCAGCCAAATAAAAAATAAGGTCATGAAAGACAAGGAAAGACTGAGGATTTATCATAGACCAGAGGATACTAAGGAGACATAGGACAACTAAGTGAGACATGGGATCCTGGGTCGGTATCTGAGGGGAAAAGTCATTAGAGGAAAAACTGGTGAAGTTCAAATAAGGTCTATAATTTAGATATCTCGGTATCCATGTTCATGTCCTGGTTTTGATTACTGTACTGTAGTTTATGAATTGAGAACGTTGGGTGAAGTTCATACATGAGCTCTTTGTACTATTTTGCAACCTTTTTAAAGGCCTAAAATCATTTAAAAACAAAAAGTTTTTCTTTAAGTATGGTTGATCCTTGGACAACACAGGTTTGAACTCTGTGGGTCCACTTATACATGGATTTTCAGGTTCGATGCATGATACTGGATGCTTGGGGCTGGTGCACTGGGATGACGCAGAGGGGAAGAGACCTGGAAGAAAGTAGAGAATGTGCCTTCTTCTCGGGGAACTTGAGAAGATTGATTTGGCTAAAACTGGAGAAGGAAAAGGCTACCCACTCCAGTATTCTGGCCTGGAGAATTCCATGGACTGTATAGTCCATGGGGCGCAAAGAGTTGGACACGACTGAGCGACTTGCACTTTCATTTTTCACTAAGGGGATGGGGTGGTGGTGAGGAGAGACAGGACCTACAAGGTAAGCGTCATCAGTCTACTGAAGTAGGGTCTTGAATTTTAGGCTAAAGGAGTCTGTATTTGATTCTGCAGAAAATGGGGAGTCATTGATGTATGTAGCATTTTGTGTTTATGGAAGATGACTGAGCATTGTGTTGTTCAGTCATAAGTCTTTGCAACCCCATGGACTGCAGCACACCAGGCTCCCCTGTCCTTCACTAACTCCTGCGGTTTGCTGAAATTCACATCCATTGAGTCAGGGATGTTATCCAACCATCTCATCCTCTGTCGCCCCCTTCTTCTCCTGCCCTCAATCTTTCCTAGAATCAGGGTCTTTTCCAATGAGTTGGCTCTTCATATCAGATGGTCAAAGTACTGGAGCTTCAGCTTCAGCATCAGTTCTTCTAATGAATATTCGAGTTTGATTTCCTTCAGGATTGACTGATTTGATCTCCTGGCAGTCCAAGAGCCTCTCAAGAGTCTTCTCCAGCATCACAGTTTGAAAGCATCAGTTCTTCGGTGCTCAGTATTCTTCATGGTCCAACTCTCACATCCATTTGACTATTGTGTACAGAACAAACTGGAGGGGCTTCAGGTCAGAGGCAGAGAGATGGCGAAAAAGATCACTGCAATTGTCTGGAGAGCTAGAGGAGGCTTGGACCATGGCAGATCACAGGGAAATGGATGGCTGTGAGAATTATTTGGAGGTAGAATGGACAGAACTTAGTGACGCAAGGGACTGTGGTTGAGAGAAAGGGAGGAGACACAAATGGCCAGGTTTCTGACCCAGATGATCAGAGCTGGGTAGTGTCTGTCTTCACAGAGATGACACTGAAGAGGAAGAGTGTGGGGGTAGGGAGGAGGAATCCCATGGGGGACATGTCACAGGGAGAGTGCCTGAGAAACACCCAGGAGGATCCTGAAGAGCCCAACGTTAAAAGAGAAGTCAGAGGAGAGGGAAAACTTAGGAAGGAAGTAGGGACAGGATGGTCAAGAGATAGGAGAAGGACCAGGGGAGGACCACACTGGAGTCCTCACACAAAGAAAGTTTCGAGAGTGTGGGAAAAGTGGCCAATGGTGTGAAAAGCCACAGCAAGATCCAGTACAGTGCAGACAAAAAAGCAAACATCGCACAGGGCCACTCGGAAATCTATCCTGCGTGATCAGAGGGAGAGCAGTTTCCTAAGCACGGGTTGAGGAGTGAATGAGAGGCAAGGAAGTGGAACATCAAATTCTCGTTCAAGAATCTGAGCTGAGCAAATAAATGCTGTGTGTGGGCCTTGTGTGTATCCTGATTTAAACAAACTATGAAAAAATATTTGCTAAACAACTAGGAGAACTCCAATACAAAGTATTAGATGGAATTAAGAAATTGATGCTGGGAATTCCCTAACGGTCCAGTGGTTAGGATTCTGCACTGATCAGAGAATTGCTGCTGCTGCTGCTAAGTCGCTTCAGTCGTGTCCAACTCTGTGCGACCCCATAGACGGCAGCCCACCAGGCTCCCCCGTCCCTGGGATTCTCCAGGCAAGAACACTGGAGTGGGCTGCCATTTCCTTCTCCAATGCATGAAAGCAAAAAAGTGAAAGGGAAGTCGCTCAGTCGTGTCCGACTCTTCACGACCCCATGGACTACAGCCCACCAGGCTCCTCCGTCCATGGGATTTTCCAGGCAAGAGTACTAGAGTGGGGTGCCATTGCCTTCTCTGGGTCAGGGAACTAAGCTCCCTCAAGTTGCACAGCACAGCCAAAAAAAGAAAAGAAATTGATGTTAATTTTGTGAGGTTGTAATTCTGATACATTGGTTATATATTTTTAGATTTTTTTTTGCCACACTGCCCAGCATTTGGGATCTTAGGTCACCAACCATGGACTGAACTCACACCCACTACGGTGGAAGTTCATAGTCCTAACTCCTGGACCACCAGGGATGTCTCTAGTTTTAGATTTTAATTCCTGATCTATTATATACACAAACAAAGTATTTATGCGAAGAGCCAACCCATTGGAAAAGACACTGATGCTGGGGAAGATTGAGGACAGGAGGAATAGGGGGTGACAGAAGATGAGATGGTTGGCTGGCATCACTGACTCAATGGACATGAGTTTGAACAAACTCCGGGAGACAGTGAAGGACAGGGAAACCTGGGGTGCTGCAGGGTCCGTGCTGCTGGTCCGTGGGGTTGCAAAGAGTCTGACACAATTTAGCTCCTGAACAACAAAAAGAATTTACAGGTAGGATTATACAATATGTTGGTTTTGCTTAAAAATATTCCAGGAAAAACACACCTGTGGGCTAATCTCATGTGAAAAGCATCTTCCCAGGAACCCAACCTGTAACAATGTGTACTTGAGTCTGTCTGACCCCAGATCCTCCCCAGTCCACACGGCCCCACAAGAGGCCGAGCAGAAGTATGCCTCTTTCTTCCAGACACAGGGCCAGAATCAGTGTGGAAGTCTCAGGTGGACACCCTGCCTTTGCTCGCAGCCTCATCCTTGGTGCCTTCAGTTCCCAGACTCTTGCTACTTCAGCTGCTTTCCATCTAGTTCCAGGTCCCCAGATGACTCCCATTCCTTTGGCCCTCATCCCGAATACAGTGCGCAGAAGTCCCTTCACATCAACAGAACCCTTGAAATCATCCAAAATGTAACCCCCGAGGTCAAGTCTCCTCGGGATCTGGGACTCATCCATCCACACCTTCATTCCTGCTTCCCTCCCATTCTCTTCCTAGTTGACTACTGGTCATCCTTTAAGGCCTCCCTTCCTCCAGGGAGTTTTTCCTAGAGCTCTCTGACCCCTTCAACCCTTCCCTCTCCCCTCAGGCCTGGTTAATGCCCATCCCCTGGGCTCTCAAAACTCACTGAAATTGCCTGTGTGTGTCCTTCCAGCACTGGGCCATAGCTCCCAGAGGACCAAGACCATGTCCATTCATTCACCTGACACCCAGCTGGGTGCCCAGCACTTTGCTGGGACACTGTAGGAATAAAACAGGCAAGATTTATACTCTAGACATGGAAAACAGACAAAAATAAGTAGAGAGATAAAAGAACAAGGTAATTTCAACTTGTGATATATTCAACAAAAGAAATAAAAAGCGTGATGTGATGATTATTGGATGGGGGCTGCTTACAACAGAGTAACCAGGGAAGGCTTCTCAGAGGAGGTGACATATAAATGAAACCAAAGGCAGATCTACTGTGAAGCCAATGAAGCGTAAACTTCAAGATCCCTTCCTAGGCCTTGAAGTTGCTCTTAATTGTATATTTATAATTTCATATCTTTCATTTAAAGAAGGCCCCCCAAATTGTATAAACTTTAGAGTCCTAAAAAACCTGTATCTTATGGCTAAAATCTAAAAAGTGAGAAGAAACAAGTCAGGAGAAAATGTAGATGAAGAAATATATTCCAGGCATAGGGTATCATGTGCAAAGGGCCTGCAGTGGGAATAAATTCATCATACTCTAAGCCAAAAATAAAGGTGTCAGTTTCAAAGAACTGAAAGGTCAGTGTCTCCAGAGACATGAGAAAGAGTAGGATAGAATGGCAAAGAGTAGAAATCTCTTCAAGAAAATTGGAAATATCAAGGGAACATTTCATGCAAAGATGGGCATAATAAAGGACAGAAACAGTAAGGACCTAGCAGAAGCAGCAGAGATTAAGAAGCAGTGGCAAGAATACACAGAAGAACTGAACAAAAAAGGTCTTAATAACCCAGATAACCATGTTGGTGTGGTCACTCACCTAAAACCAGACATTCTGGAGTGTGAAGTGAAGTGGGCCTTAGAAGGCATTACTACAAAGCTAGTGGAGGTGATGAAATTCCAGTTGAGCTATTTCAAATCCTAAAAGATGATGCTGTGAAAGTGCTGCACTCAATATGCCAGCAAATTTGGAAAACTCAGCAGTGGCCACAGGACTGGAAAAGGTCAGTTTTCATTCCAATCCCAAAGAAGAGCAATGCCAAAGAATGTTCAGACTACCATTAAAATTGTGCTCATTTCACATGCTAGCCAGGTAATGTCAAAATCCATCAAGTTAGGCTTCAACAGCACATAAACCAAGAACTTACAGATGTACAAACTGGGTTTAGAAAAGGCAAAGGAACTAGAGATCAAACTGCCAACATTTGCTGGATCATAGAGAAAGCAAGGGAATTCCAGAAAAATATCTATTTTACTTCATTGACTATGTGAAAACTTTTGACTGTGTGGATCACAACAAATTGTGGAAAATTCTTCATGAGATGGAAATACAAGACCACCTTACCTGTCTCCTGAAAAACCTGTATTCAGGTCAAGAAGCAACAGTTATAATCAGACATGGACTAAAAGACTGGTTAAAAATTGAAAAAGGAGTACATCAAGGTTGAATATTGTCACCTTGCTTATTAACTTCTATGCAGAGTACATCATGTGAAATGCTAGTCTGGATGAAGCACAAGCTGGAGTCAAGGTTGCCAGGAGAATTATCAATAACCTCAGATATGCAGATGACACCACCCTTATGGAAGAAAGCAAAGAGGAACTAAAGAGCCTCTTGATGAAGGTGAAAGAGGAGAGTGAAAAAGATGGTTTAAAACTCAACATTCAAAAAAATTAGATCACGACCTCCAGTCCCATCACTTCATGACAAATAGAAGGGGAAATAAGTAGAAAGAGTGACAGATTTTATTTTCTTGGGCTCCAAAATCACTGTGGACAGTGACTGCAGCCATGAAATTAAAAGTCGCTTGCTCCCTGGAAGGAAAGCTGTAACAAATCTAGACAGCATATTAAAAAGCAGAAGCATCACTTTGCCAACAAAGGTCCATATAGTCAAAGCTATGTTTTTTCCAGTAGTCATGTACAGATGCGCAAATTGGACTAATCAAGAAGACTGAGTGCTGAAGAATTGATGCTTTCAAACTGTGGTGCTAGAGAAGACTCTTGAGAGTCCCTTGGACTGCAAGGGAATCAAACTAGTCAATCCTAAAGGAAATCAACCCTTTAGGATTGAAATCAATATTCACTGGAAGGACTGATGCTGAAGCTGAAGCTCCAATACTTGGCCACCTGATGTGAAGAGCCGACTGATTGGAAAAGACCCTGATGCTGGAAAAGATTGAAGGCAGGAGGAGAAGGGGATGACAGAGGATGAGATGGTTGGATGGCACCACCGACTCATGAGTTTAAGCAAACTCCTGGAATTAGTGAAGCACACAGAAGCCTCGCACGCCACAGTCCATGGGGTTGCAAAGAATCAGACATAACTTAGCAACCGAACAACAACAACAAGGATGAGATCAGAGGGCAACAGACCCCAAATCTCTCTTGTGCCACAGTAAGAAGTTTGGATTTTATTCTATACGCACTTGAGGACTGCTGGACTATGTCAAGCAGATAAGCAGCATAATCTGACTCTCTCTGGCTGCTGGGCAGAGAATAGATGGTGAAGAACAAGTGTGGAAGCAGAGAAACTATTTCAGAGGCAAGAGATGATAGTGACATGGACCAGAAAGTAGCATTTCCAATCCTTCTCTCTATCCCAGCACCCAACACAAACTTGGCCAGAGGGGAGCTTTTATTTTATTTATTTTTTAGTTGTGGTATGTGGGATCTAGTTCCCTGACCAGGGATGGAACTCGGGCCCCTTGCATTGGGAGCTCACAGTCTTAGCCACTGGACCACCAGGGAAGTCCCCAGAGTAAGAGCCTGATAAACATCTGTCTAGTAAACAAATATCTAGCAACCAATAAGATCAACTCTTGTGAGATGAAAGCTGAAAAAGGGCTGACCCAAGAAGATGGTGGAGGCCTATCTCTCCAGTAACTAAACAGCACAGTGGCTGCTTGTCCCTGAGAGCAGCCTCCAGGGAAGGCAGGGTGAGCCCTCTACAGCCTCATGATGCAAATTGTGGTCCTTGCAACAGCAGTATTAGCATCACCTGTGAGCCTTGTTAGACATGCAGAAGCTGACTCTACACCAGACTTGCTGTTACAGCATCTGTTTTAACAAGATTGCCCAGTGATTCATATGCACACTGAATTTTGAGCAGTACTATGTCTCAACACACTGCCAGCCACATATTGCCTGTTCTAACACCTTCCATGGCTCTGCCTTGCCCAGGACCAAGTGCAAGCTCCTTTCCCACCTCCTCTCTCACCAGCCTCTACTACCCCTTGCCCTCTACTCTAATCATACTGAATTTTCCCCCCTAATATGGCTGCATTAGGTCTTAGTTGCAGCACATGGGATCTTCACTGCGTCTTTTGGGATCCTCCATTGTGGTGCACAGACTCTCTAGTTGCTTCGCACAGGCTTAGTAGTTGCAGCGAGAGGGCTTAGTTGCTCCATGGCGTGTGGGATCTTAGTTCCCCGACCAGGGATCGAACTGGCGTCCCCTGCATTGCAAGGCAGATTCTTAACCACTGGACCACCAGGGAAGTCCCCACTTTGAACTTCTTGCTGCTTCTCTAAAAACGATTTTTTCTCAGACCTCGGTGCCCTCACACGTGCCACGGCCCCTCCTGAGAATGCCTTTTGCCTATCGCTTTACCCAGCAAAATCTTACTCATCTTTGAAGACCTAATCTAAAGAGGGCTTCCTTTGGAATGCCTTTTCTGATTTCCCCAGACAGAACCAGTTGCCGCCTTGCCTGGGGTGACATGGTACTGAGCACATTTCTCAGCATAACGTGTTGTAAATATTGATTTCTGTGGCTGTTTCCTCACCAGGCTGAGAACTTCTTGAGGTTAGAGACTAGATCTTTTTTTATCTCTGTTTTCTCAGTGTCAGACACTGGGGACTGAATGCATGAATGACCATGCCCTGATGATTATTCAGAGGAAACTGGCATAAACAAAAGGTGTCCAGTCTCTCTGGGGGAGACATAGCAGATTGCGGAAAAGGCCTCTGCAGTCAGGCAGACCTGGGTTGTTACCTGACTCTGCCATTTGCTTACTGTGTGACCTTGGGCAAGTGACTTTACCTCTCTGAGCCTGGATTTCCTCATCTGCACAATCTTATAACCCTAACAAAAGTTCCAAAAATAAGCATACAAAGTTGCCACAAATGGTCAGGACTTTCTCTCACTGTTGGCCCAATCACTT
>SJXQ01007625.1:222814-241147 GCA_006408695.1 Aepyceros melampus
TCAGAGTCTCTAACATATTGCCTTTCCTGCCAGCTCCAGACACAGCATTGGGCTAATGCCAACAAAGCTTTCAACAACTCAGGAAAGGAATGAGCATTTAGAAGGAGAAGGAGGTGACTCTGAACCACTCAACTTAACAGACGGGCAAGCCCACCCTGATGGATCAAGTCCAGGCAGCAAGCTCAGGCTCAACGTTTAGCTGAAGCTGAGCCACGAGGGTATAAATATTCATGAAGACAAGAAGAATTCTACCATCTGTATCTCCCACCCTCTGCCCTGCAGACTATTCAGTCCCAACTCCCACTGGTACCAGTCTCATCTGTCTGCCAACAATCTGGCCCCTAGGGGACCTGGAGAAAGGGCTCCTGTCCTCAGCTGGACTGTCAGAGGGGAGGAACCACTGAGATCTGGGCAACAGGAAGTGTGTGCTGGCTACTTCCCCAGTGCAGACTGTGGGTTGGAAAGTTGTGTTTACCAGTCAGACTGGCCCCTAATATTGTTGGGCCATTTGGGGTCCAGAGTACAAGCAGCTAAATATTTATAAGCTAAAAATCAGTCATATCTAAGCTCATCCACATTCCATGCCTCAGCAACTCCTCACTGCCCGCAAGCCTGGGAGTGTGTGAGGAACCCAGGCTCTGAGGGGGCACTCTTGCCTGGATTCAAGGACACCATGCCCTGTGGGGGACCATGTGACCGGGGGTCGGGGGCAGCCACCCACCTAAGCTGAGGGCCTTGAGCGTCGTTTACTAATTAAACGAACAGACACCTCTTACCCATGATCATATTTCCTTCTCAAATCAGCCTCACAAAGTGAGTTTTACAAAATGCCCATTTTTCCAGGGAACGAAGTGAAGTCAGAGAATGAAACAGACTTGTCCACAGTCACACAACTGGGAAATGGCCAATGAGATTTTGAACTCCAAGGCCCAGCCTGTCCCTCCCAGGCCAAGGGTGGCCCCTGTTAGAAGCAAACCACTCCGTGGCCAACCCCTCCACTCACAGACCTGTCCTGTAGCCTGAGAGCAGGTGCTTCAGAGGCTGCAAGGACCCAGGAAGAGATGCCTTTGACCTGGGGCCCTGCTTTTCCCTCTGCTCCCCAAAGTGGGGAATTGAATGGCACCATAAGAATCCGCTCTGTATCCATCTCACTCCTGCCAGGCAGCGGTGAGGTTGGAAGCAAATCCTGGTTCCAACACTAAACTCACTCCATGACTCTGGGTCTCTGTCTCCCTGTTGGTAGAATGAAGATTTTAAAAGGGGCCTAAGATTCTGTATCAGTCTAGAGGGGTGGGATAGGAAGGGAGATGGGAGGGAGGTTCAAAAGGGAGGAGATATATGTATACCTATGCAGATTCATGTTAAGGTTTGACAGGAAACAGCAAAATTGTGTAAAGCAATTATCCTTCAATAAAAAAATAAATAAATAGAAGAAGAAGATAAAATTGGCCTAAGAGAGAAGGAAATTAAGAAAACAATCCCAGAGGACTTCCTTTATATTCCAGTGGTAAAGAATTTGCTTGCCAATCTAGGGGACTCAGATTTCCATCCCCAGCCCGAGAAGATTCCACATGCCTCGAAGCAACTAAGCCCGTGGGCCACAACTACTGAGCCTGTGCTCTAGTGCCCAGGAACCACAGCTGCTGAGCCCACGTGCCACAACTATTGAGGCTCACACACCCTAGAGCCTGTGCTCCGCAATAAGAGAAGCCACTGTGATGAGAGACCCACACACTGCAACTCGAGAGTAGCCCGTGAAGCAGCGAAGACTCAGCACAGCCAAAAATAAATAAGGAAAGAAATAAATAAAAATGGAAAAAATCCCACTTACAACAGCATCAAAAAGAATAAAATACTCAGAAATAAACTTAATCAAGGAGGCAAAAGACTTATACATGGAAAACTACAAAACATTACTGAAAGGAACTAAAGAAGACACAAGTAAATGAGAAGACACACTATGTTTACAGATCAGAGACTTAATATTGTTAAAATGTCCATGCTACCCAAAGCGATCTACAGATTTAATGCCCTGTTAAAATCTCAGGGGCATTTTTTGTAGAAATAGAAAAAAATCCTAAAATTCATACAAATCTCAAAGTACCCACAACAGTCAAAACAGTGTTGAGAAAGAAGAACAAAGCTGGAGGCCTCACACTTCCTGATCTCAAAATATATTAGAAAGTACAATAATCAAAACAGGGTATCGGCACAAAGATAGACACACAGAACAATGGGACAGAGTAGACAGCCCAGAAATGAATGCTCACATATATGGTCAAATGATCTTTGACAAGTGTACCAAGACTACACAATAAGGGAAAGATAATCTCAACAAATGATATTTGGAAAACAGGATATTCACATGCAAAAGCAGGAAGGTGGACCCTTATCTCAAATCATATGCAAAAGTAACTTGAAGTGTATTAAAGACCTAAACATTAAGACTGGAAAGTATAAAACTTCTAGAGGGAAAGCTTCATGGCATTGGAATGGGCATGATACCAAAAGCAAGAAAAGCAAAAAGAGACATTTTGAACTGTATCAAACTTTAAAACTTCTGTATACCAAAGGAAACAATCAACAGAGTAAAAGGCAACCTACAGAACTGTAGAAAATATTTGCAAATAATATACTGGATAAGAGGTTAATATCCAGGATATATAAAGAACTCTTACCACTCAATAATGACAACAATAACAACAAAAATTTTAAATGGGCAAGGGACTTGAAGAAACATTTCTCCAAAGATATAAAAGGCCAAGAAGCATATGAAAAGATGAGGAGAGAGGGATTGGGAGTTTGGGATTAGCAGGTGCTAATTATTATACAGAGAATAGATAAGCAACAAGGTCCTACTGGATAGCATGGGGAAATATATTCAATATCCTGGGATATACTGAGGGAAACAGAGGACAGTGAAAAAAAATATCCTATGATAAACTATAATGGAAAAGAATATGGAAAAGAATATATATATATGTATAACTGAATCACATGTGGTAGAGCAGCAACCAATACAATATTATAAATCAACTATAAATAAAATAAATTTGTTAAAAAATTGTCAAGGGGCAGGTGGGAAAAAGGCATATGAAAAGATGCTCCACATCACTAATCATCAGGGAAATGCAAATCAAAACTCCAACGAGATAGCACCTATTAGGATGGCCTCGATCATAAAAACAGAAAATGACAAGTGTTAGTGAGGATGTGGAGAAATTGGAACACTTGTGCACTCACTGTTGGTGGGAATATAAGAAGATGCAGTCACTATGGAAATTAGTATGAAGGTTCTTCAAAATATTAAAAATAGAACTACCATGGTACCCAGACATTTCATTCCTGGGTGTATTTCTTTTTTCAAAAAATAAAAAGTGTAAACAAGATCTTGAAGAAATATTTATATACCCATGTTCACAGCAACACTAGTTACAATAGCCAGGAGGTAGGAGCAACCTAAATGTCCATCAACAGACAAATGGATAAACAAAATCTGGTAAAATATTAATATACATATAATGGAATACTATGCAGCCTATAAAAGGAAAGAAATTCTGTCCTGTGCTACAACATGGATGACACTTAAGAACATTAATAAGTGAAATAAGCCAATAGCAAAAAAGACCGAATGATTCCACTTATACGAGGTTTTGAAAGTAATTAAACTCATAGAGACAGAAAGTAGAATATTGGTTGCCAGAGGCTGAGGAAGAGAGAAACAGGGAGTTGATGTTCATTGGGCACAGAGATTCAATCATGCAAGACAAAAAAGTTCTCCAGATCTGTGGTACGACATGTCTATATAGTTAACAATACTTAAAAATTGTGAAGAGGGTAAATCCATCTTACATATTTTTATCACAAAGAATTTTAATGGGCCTCAGAAATGGCAGACTTGAAAATACATTGCATATTTTTAACTTGGAATCATATGGCTCAGCTTTTTCGCTTAACAGATGTGCAACAGTTAGTAAAAACTACTTCGCCTCTCTGGACTTGATCTATCAAATGGGAGCATAACACATCCACCCTATAGAGCTTTCCGTAAGCATCCAGTGAGACAGAGGATAGAAAGCATTTGGGAAAGGACGGTGGTTAAGATCACAGACTCTGGCGTCAGACAAACCTCCATTCAAACTCTGCCTCTGGTCACACCCTGGTTTCACGACCATAGTCAAGCTTATCATTCTCTGAGCCTCAGGTCCTTCCACTGTGTATGGAGCTCGTAATACTCCAAGCACGTAGTTCCCAGCATGATGCAAAGACTCAGTGAACAATGTAGCAGTTTCAGATACTCAGGCCCAGCAGCTCTAAAAAGCTGTATTTACAGGAAGTCCAGACAATCCGCTAATTAGATCAGATCAAATGTTTGTCAAAATAGCACCACTGTCATTGCAACTGCTCACATCAAGCTCATCCCAAGTTCTTCCCAGCTTGAAGCCATTTAGATAAGGCTTCCAGATATATCATCAACCCTGAAGACCTCTCTGGTGGTCCAGTGGCTAAGATTCTGCTCTCCCAATGCAGGAGGCGCTGGCTTGATCCCTGGTGAGGGAAATCCCACATGTGGCAACCAAGAGTTTGCATGCCACAACTAAGACCCGGGGCAGCCAAATAAATAATAAGAAATATATTTTAAAAAATAAAACCCTGAAAACTTCGGGGAACCAGTCATATCATTTTATGGCAACTGGGGACAGCTGGCAAAATGCTACCAGCCAATCCTTAATGCTTTTGAACTGTGATGTTGGAGAAGACTCTTGAGAGTCCCTTGGACTGCAAGGAGATCTAACTAGTCCATCCTAAAGGAAATCAATCCTGAATATTCATTGGAAGGACTGATGCTGAAGCTGAAACTTCAATAGTTTGGCCACCTGATGCAAAGGACTAACTCATTGGAAAAGACCCTGAAGCTGGGAAAGATTGAAGGCAGGAGAAGGGGATGACTGAGGAGGAGATGGTTGGATGGCATCACTGACTCAATGGACATGGGTTTGGGTGGACTCTGGGAGTTGGAGATGGACAGGGAGGCCTGGCGGCTACAGTCCATGGGGTCGCAAAGAGATGGACACAACTGAGCAACTGAACTGAACTGGATCCTTGTCCAAGACAATTAATTTTACCTCCATGAGCCTCCGTTTACTCATCTGTGAAAAAAAAATAAAACGAACCCTAACCCTATAAGGTTGTTGTAAGGATTGAATAGGAAATGCCTGACCCATAAGAAGAGCTCAGTGAATGTTAGCTGTTAGTCATACTTCTCTACCCCAGAAGGAGTATGGGAACCACCTTTGGTTCCCATATCACGTGTGGATATCTCTTTCCTTCCAGACTGGGAACTCCCTGAGTATAGTGCCTCGGGCATTACACACACACACACACAGTCACATTGTCCTTCATCCTTCACTTCCAAACCCTCTCACACCAGCCTCAGCCACTCCCAGCCCTTAGATTCCTGGAACAAGTAAAATACCATAGTTTAATCATTGCCCTTCTGTGAGTACTTAGTTTTCACATCTATCAAATGGAAATAATATCAACATTGACCTCACAAGGTTGAGGTCAGTTGAGACTGAAGGCAGTTGAACCTCTAAAATCCTCAAGAAATAAGTTGCCACTCATTCTGGCCTCCTCTGACACTTGATACTTGTGCCCTGGCCTGCCCATGCCTTTGTGGCTCTGCTCGTATCCTCCAAAAATTCCCCCTCATGGAGTGGTTTCGTTACCACTTGTCCAGGAAGCAGAGGGAGTTGAGGGGCAAAGGAAGGGAGCAAGTTTCCTGCTCTCTGGGGAATTCTGCACTAGGCTCCCCATGGTTTCCAGTTCAAGGAGGCTAGCATCCCACTGGGCATGTTTATCGGTGAATGAACAGAGCTCCTTGTCTGGGGGGAGAGGTAGGGACAGGGTCTAGGGTGGGAGGTGGCCTGGGTATCAAATTTCCCAGCTTTCTCTCTCACTTGGGGTCCAGCTGGTCCCAGGTATGTATATTACATTGATGAGACTCAGTCTCTACTTGTCTCATCTGGCCTATGACATCCCCATGGAGTTGGGGGACCCTGACCTGGCCTGGGTCTCTCCTGGCTTCCAGATAGGCAGATAGTATCCGTCTGTGAGTCAGATTGAATAGGAAATGCCTGATCCATAGAAGAGCTCAGTGAATGTTAGCTGTTAGTCATACTTCTCTACCGCAGAAGGAGTATGGGAACCACCCTTGCCTCCCCACTCCTTGCCTCCTGGAAGTCAGCCCGGGCAAGAAGGGTGGGGAGGTGCTTCCTCCTCTGGGCTTCCGCAGCAGGGGCACACCCCTCCGTTCTACCAGGAACCATTCTGACATCTTCAGGGCCTGGCCCGAGGGAAAATGTAGGGTAAAGGGCGGAGGCCCTGCAGTCACACAGACCCCGATCTGCACCTGGCTTTGTTCTTTCCAGCTGATCTTTGACCCTCAAAGCCTCTCTTCCTTCATTTGCAAAAAAGTGGTGACAATAAAACCTTCCTCACAGGGTAGCTCTAAGTGCAAAATGAAGCAACTGATACACCTGGTTATTGCTCAGTAACTGGGAGCGCCTCCCCAACCCTCAGGAAATGTTTGCTGCATGAATGAATGAGCAAACAAATCAGCCATGAACCAAAGCAGCCACCTCTTTTCCGTTAGAAGCAGCAACCAAGGTTGGCTGAAGAGAAACATGAATCACGATTAGGAATTATGATCGGGGGACCTGGGCTCTGGCCTCAACCAAGCCCCTAACCATCTTGAGTGAGTCTCTCCCTAGCTTTGAACCTTGGGATCTTCATCTGCACGCGCCTCCCCCCAAAACTGAAATGTTGCTATGAAAAGGAAGATTGTTGGGGGTGAAAAAGGCTTTGGTAAACAGTCAAGAACTTAGGAAATTGAAACAGCCTTTACAAAGTCTGAAGGGTGCTGCACAAATTTTTGACACTCTTCTCACATCAGTTGAGCCAGCTGAGCTCAACTCCAAACCTAGATCCTGAAGTTCCCCCTTCTATAGAAATAAACAGGTGGGGAGGGGCTGCTAAATGATAGTTTTCCCCCCACAAATTCTCCTCCCCCTACATCTTACAGAACACACACACACACTGGCTCTGGATTCTCTGGCTGAAGACACAAGGGAAGAATGGAGTGCCAACCTCTCAACTGGTTTTGTTGATGATTCTGCTCTGGGAACTGTTGGGCTGGACAGGCCCACCCGTAGTTGGCCACACTCCAGGCACACATGGAAATATATACCCGGAGCCAGTTCTCCAGTCCACCCCACAGGCACACATGCACACACAAAGACATAGCAGAAGCTTCCCTCCCCTCCCACCATGCTGCCAAGGAACCCAAGAGCTGCTGATCAGACACATGGCTGCACCTGAGAACGGCTCCACTCTGAAACCAGACACATTCTCCCCGGATCCATAAAGGGGCGTCCCCAGGCCAGAGCTCAGCTGGTGCCCTCTATATCCATGAGGAGGCAGAGACCAGGACGGGAAAGAAGGGACTTCACTGGAAAAGATAAGCAGCACTTTCTTGTCAATAAGGGCAAGTTCTCAGGCGTAGGATAGGGAGGAATAGGGCATTCCGTAAAAGTCTTTCTATAAAAGGACAGAAAGAATCCCAGCCTCTCGTCACACCGGCCTCGGCCCCCATCATTCCAGAGCAGAAACTCACTCCTGGAGGCCCATTTCGACATTACTACCGTGGATCATACTCTATGGACTTCCCAGGGGGTGCTAGAGATAAAGAACCCACCTGCCTGTGCAGGAGACACAAGAGACGTGGGTTAGATCCCTGAAGGGGAAGATCCCCTGAAGAAGGAAGTGACAGCTCATCCCAGTATTCTTGTCTGGAGAATCCCATGGACAGAGGAGCTTGATGGGCTACAGTCCATGGGGTCGCAAAGAGTTGGACACGACTGAGCGACTCAGCCTACACACAGCAGAGACTGTGGCTTTCTTACCCAAACCTTCATTGGACAGATGGGGAAACTGAGACCCAGAGAAGTGAAAGGATTTGCCGCAAGTGACCACAGAATCAGGAGCCAAGCTGGAGCCAGATGCTGGACCTCAGGCTCACTGTCCATCCTCCTCCAGAACAACACACACTTTCTCACTCCCTATTCAGTTCATGTTCCAAGACTGTATGACTTGCTAAACTCCACGTGAAGAGTAAGGATAAAATGGGGAACAAACAAATCCTCCTCCTTGAGGCATTTACAGTAAGAATAACAGCATCGGTACCAGCAGTAATACTGGCTCGTGTCTGCGCACCAGCTTACTATTGACAAAGCACTTTCCCACCAGCCTCTTACTTCATCCTCTCCTGCCAACTCACAGGTCAGTACTTAAACCCCAATACACAAAAGAGGAAAGGGACACTCCTGAACTGCCCAAGGTCCCAGCTCATAGGCAAGAGCTGATGCCAAAATCCCATTGCCCACTTCAGGCTCAGTCTCATCTCTTTCAGGGCTTCCTTCCTTCACTGGGTTGTCAGTACCTAAAGGCAAGGATGTCTCTTTCATTTGTTTCCCTAGCGCCTGCACACACACACATGCGCGCGCGCACACACACACACACACACACACACGCATGCCAAGCACCTGGAACAGCTGTGTATTCAGTCAAGGGTTAAATCAGAGCTGCTTGAATACTCCGGGGAGCAACTCTGCAGGTTCCCTCATTCTTCACAAGTAGGCAAGAGTCTGAGCAGTAGCCTCCGTTCCCCACGCCCACATCTGACCTCCTGCCAGCAAAGGACAGGTGCTCCCAGCCTGTGCTCCGTCCCTACCACCTGCGACCCGATGGCGGGAACAGGTTGTGGGCCAGGATTCTTGTATCAGCAACCCTGTTATCTTCCTCATCATCCCCTCAGGAGAACCCAGCACCTAGTCAATTCCTAGATACCCAGCCCAGTACCTGACCCTTTGCCTCCCAACCTTCCTGCTGGGGAGACGGCACCGGTTCGTTTGACACTCTAGGAAACTGAGGAGCAGGGCGGTGACGTGGCCAAGGCAGACAGCCACCAAAGCAGACAGCGCCCAGCCCCCCGAGATCTAGGCAGCCCCCCTCTCACCACCGCCTCCCAGGGAGGTCTCTGAGGTCACTTCAGAGCTGCCTTGACCTCAGGAACCAGAGGGGGCAGCGGATCCCCTGGGAATGTCTAGTCATGAGGAATTCCTTCTAAATGAGAGCCTCTGGGTCTAGGGAAGGTGCCAGAACTGTCCCTTAAAAACAGAAGCTCACGTTTGCTCAGGCGGAGTCTAGGGGCAGGACCTTGATCTCCTGGGGACGCTATCACATACCTCCCCCCAGCCGGGCCAGAGCTGGGACCCCCTTACCTGTCCAGAGGCAGTGGCTGCCGCTGCGAGGTCTGAGCATGTCGGCAGCTGCGGGCTCTGTGCTGTCTGTAATTGCAGAAGTGAGGAAATAGCGCGCATCACTGCCAAGTCACCCCCAGGAGGAAATGCCGTGACCCCATGGCCCCACCAGCGGAGAGGATATGCTACAGAACCTCGAGCTGGGTCACCCAGGCCCTGGGTGCCACTCGGAGGTTTTTTGCAGAATGAGGGGCAGGGTGGGGTGTGGGCAGTGGCCACCGGGAGAGAGTAAGGGGGCGTGGAGAGACACGCCGCCTAGCACAAGCGTGAGCGAGAGGAGCTGTGAGTGAGAAAGGAGAATGTGAGAGTCAGGGGAGAGGGGGCTAAGAGATGGAGAGAGAGAGAGGCCCACAGAGAGACAGGCAAATGTCAACAGACAGACAGCATGAGAGGGATGAGGAGATTCGAGGACAAAAACCGAGGGAATGACAGAGAAAAAGATGACACAGATAGTGAGAGGGCCTGTGTGTGTGTGTACGCGTGCGTGTGTGTGCACACGTGCGTGTGTGCATGTGCATGCGTGTGTGTGTGTATGCCTGAGAGACAATACAAAAGGAAGGGATCAAAGGAGGAAAAGAAGAGGCAGCTGGAAAATAAAGAAGATGAGAAGGGAGGAACTCCTAAGAACTGCTGTGGTCAGTGCCATGGCCGGGATGGGCCCCCCTGGTGGCCAAGGAGCGTCTAGACCAAGGAACCCATGGGCACACAGCCCTGCGGTGCTGGGCTGGCACGGGAGGAAGGGTCATAAGACCCCAGGCAGGAATCTGGCAGGAGTGAGTCAGTGGGAACAGGAGAGAGTGAGCAGGTGTGGGCAACTGAGGAAGTAAACACAAGCAAGAGAGTAAGCGTGTGTTTGTGTCAGAGTCCCATGTCAGAAACTGCGTGTGAACCGAGGTGAGGGATGGGCCCGAGCTCCCTGCCTCAATTTCCTGTCCACTTATCCACTCCTTCTTTCAACCAATAACCATTTATTGAGCTTGCAGGCCCTGGGTGCTGCAGTGGACACTAAGGAAGTGAGCCCTTCAGTCAACAGCCAATCCAACAGCCTCCTTATAGGTGGCAGGGGAGTGGGATGGGGGGGTTGGAACAGGCCTAGACAGGATCAGGGCCCCACAGTCAGGCAGGTGCCGGGCAGAGCTAGGAGATCGGGCTCCTGATTCCCCATGCATGGTCTAGAATTAACTCCACCACAAGGGTCTGGACTGGCCCCTCCCACTCACCGGCACCCCACCCCACTGTTCCTTATCTAAGCCAAAAATGGATCTCAGAGGACAAGGCACCTCTAACATGTGGCTCAGCCCTGAGGAACTGGAGTCAAAAATCTGTCCCTCTCCCCCAGCTCCAGCCCATCGCATGCAGGCGAACACACTCAAACCGCCTATACACAATCCTTGCACACTCAGTACAAACCAGCCTACAGAGACACGCACACACACACACTCACCTACACGCTCACAAACTCAGGTGTGGCATCTGTCACACCCCCTAGCTCACACCTGCCCAGGGTTGCTCATTCACACTCTCCTCAGATTCCAAGATGCAGCCCCGGCCTCCTAGGACGGGCTTTGACCAGGTCCGTTTGGTCATCCTTCCTCGTCTCCCTTGGAGGCATTTTGAGCCTTGAGCCTGAGACACAAAAGGACATGGTGGTCTGTTCATCACGTTTAACCGTCACGCAAACTGTCTCCCTGAGTCGAGTCCTGGCTCTGCTCCCCAATTCAGACCCTCTTCCTCCAGGCTGGCTTCACCTTCTCAGCTGCCCCCCAGCCACCACTCCAGGAGCCGCCACACCAGAGGGACAGAGGGGCCTCTGGGATCAACCTTGACCACAGACTGGAGGACAGCTGGCTCGACCCCAGGCTCAGGCCTGGTTTTCAGAGGCCCCTCGTCTAAGTGTGCGGAGCAGTCACAGCTCAGCACCTCTGTGCGATGATCAGTAATCAGGGCAGGCAGGCAGAGGTTATCATCCACGTTTTACAGATGAGGAAACCGAGGCTGACTCCTCTCTCTCACACCTACATCTATGCTGTTACCGATTCTGTCTGTTCTACTTTAACATATTTCCAAATCTGAACCTAATCAAGCCTTTAGCTCCAACCTTCAATTTGTAGGAAATACGGGTAACAGAGGAACAAATTAACAGGTGTTTCAGTAAAGCAATCCGTCAAATCCATAATGTGGGACCAGGACATTCTACAGGAGAACTGATGCGGTTCCTTCAACAGATCAACTGCATGCGAGGGGAGCGGGGTATGGGGAATGGAGAGAGGACTTTTAATCCAGGACTCTCTTGGTTAAAAGAGACTTAAGAGACGTAGAAATCAAATTCAGGTACTTCCCTGGCAGTCAGTGGTTAAGACTTGGTGATTGCACTGCAGAGAGTGTTGTTACATGAGAAAACGTTCATATATATGGAAATATTTAAGGATGGAATTACAGGGAATCATTTTAAAATATTACAGTAAAATAAGGAGAGAGAGAGAAAGGAGTGGAGGGGAAAGGAGGGAAGGGAAGAGAAGGATGAAAGGAACAAAGTAAATTAAGAGAGAGAGGCAGAATATTGAATCTAGGGAATGGGTATTGTGTAGGCTGAATAATGGCCCACAAAGATATCAGGTTCTAATCCCTGGAAGCTGTATACTTTATCTTACATGACAAAGATTTTGCAAGTATCATTAAACTAATACTCTTAAAATGGGGAGATTATTCTGGATTATCCAAGTGAGCCTTAATGCAATCACCAATATCTGAGTAAGAGAGGAAAGCTGGATACAGAGAAGAGGAAATGGCAATGTGGCCATAGAGGCAGAGTGATCAGCCACAACCCAAGAATGCCGCAAACACCAGAAACTGGAAGAGGCAAGGAAGGGACTCCTCCCTGGAGCCTCTGGAGGGAGCACAGCGTTGACTCCTTGTCCATCTAAACTGATTGTAGGGGGATTCCCTGGCTGTGGAGTGGTTGAGACTCTGAGCTTTCATTGCTCAGGGCCCAGGTTCAATCCCTGGTTGAGAAGTGCTGTGTTGTTCAGTCCAAAAAAAGAAGAAAAGAAACTGATTTTGGAATTCTGACCTCCAGAACTGTATGAGAATAAACGTGTGCTATTTTAACCCACCAAGTTTGTGGTCATTTGTTGCAGCAGCTGCGTGAAACTAACCCGGGTGCACAGAGGTTCGTTACGCATCCCTCTCTTCTTGTGTGTTTGGCAACTTTCCTAATAAAGTTGTGCTTGTGCACGCTCAGTTCACAACACTACCTAATGCAACGGTCTCGCCAAGGAAATAGAAATGCAATTAGCAAATTCAACTACCAGTTTACAGAGCATACAGAAAAGGAACAGATCATAGGGCTATCCACAGCAAACTCAGATTGCAGTGAATGCACAGAACAAACCATCTGGCTTCTCCAACAAATTATACAGGAGAAAATGATGATGGAAGAACCTATAGATTAAATGAGAATTAAGAGACATAGCAACCAAATTGCTACATGTGAGCTTTTTTTGGATCCCAATTCAAACAAATGAGAGAGGAGCAAAAAAAGAAAAAGAGGAATTACAAAACAATCAGAAATTTGAACACACTGGATATTCACCTATATTAAGGAATTAATGTGGATTGTTAGGTTAATGATTTCATGATTATGTTAAAAGAATTCTTATCTTTTAGAGATACATATGAAATATAGGGCTTCCCTGGTGGCTCAGCGGTAAAGAATCCACCTGCCAACACGGGAGATGCAGGTTCAATCCCTGAGTCAGACAGATCCCCTGGAGGAAGAAATGGCAACCCACTCCAGTATTCATGCCTGGGAAATCCCATGGACAGAGGAGGTTGGCAACTACAGACCATAGGATTGCAAAGAATTGAACACGACTTAGCAATTAAATAACAAAAATAACAACATAAAATATTTACAGATGAAATTATGTATCTGGGGTTTGCTTCAGAATAAAATGGGACATACCTCAACTGAAAAAAAAATGGGTTGATAATTGTTAGTGTTGGTTGATGGTACCTGAAGTGAAGTGAACAGAAGAACACTCAGTTGTGTCTGACTCTTTGCAATCCCATGGACTGTAGCCTGCCAGGCTCCTCTGTCCATGGAATTCTCCAGGCCAGCATACTGGAGTGAGTTGCCGTTCCCTTCTCCAGGGGATCTTCCCAACTCAGGGACTGAACCCAAGTCTCCCTCATTGCAGGCAAATTCTTTACTGTCTGAGCCACCAGGGAAGCCCTCAGGACTTTTGAGTAGAAAGTTAAATTACCACCATGAGTTAAAGTTAAATGACAAGAATGTTTATCATATATTCCTGACGAGGTTTACAGTTTTTACATATGTAAATACTTTTCATACTATGATTTCACGATTATGTTAAAAGAATTCTTATCTTTTAGAGACACATACGAAATATATAGGGCTTCCCTGGTGGTCCCTGGTGGCTCAGCAGTAAAGAATCCACATGCTAATGTATTTTCAAACTATGGACAGAGGTTCATGACCTTGTACAGAAGGCAGTGATCAAGACCATCCCCAAGAAAAAAAAATGCAAAAAGGCAAAAGAATTGTCTGACAAGGCTTTACAAATAGCTTAGAAAAGAAGAGGAGCTAAAGGCAAAGGAGAAAAGGAAAGATATACCCATCTAAATGCAGAGTTCCAAAGAATAGCAAGGAGAGATAAGAAAGCCTTCCTCAGCGATCAGCACAAAGAAATAGAGGAAAACAATAGAATGGTAAAGACTAGAGATCTCTTCAAGAAAATTAGAGATACAAGGGAGCATTTGATGCAAAGATGGGCTCAATAAAGGACAGAAATGGTATGGACCTAACAGAAGCTGAAGATATTAAGAGGTGGCAAGAAACCCAGAGCTATACAAAAAAGATCTTCATGACCCAGATAATGACAATACTGTGATCACTCATCTAGAGCCAGACATCCTGGAACGTCAAGTCAAGTGAGCCTTAGGAAGCATTTCTACAAACAAAGCTAGTGGAGGTGATGGAATTCCAGTTGAGCTATCTCAAATCCTGAAAGATGAGGCTGTGAAGGTGCTGCACTCAATATGCCAGCAAATTTGGAAAACTCAGCAGTGGCCCCAGGACTGCAAAACATCAGTTTTCATTCCAATTCCAAAGAAAGAGAATGCCAAGAATGCTCAAACTACTGCACAATTGCACTCATCTCACACGGGAGCAAAGTAATGCTCAAAATTCTCCAAGCCAGGCTTCAGCAATATGTGAACCATGAACTTCCAGATGTTCAAGCTGGATTTAGAAAAGGCAGAGGAACCAGAGATCAAATTGCCAACATCCGCTGGATCATGGAAAAAGCAAGAGAGTTCCAGAAAAACCTCTACTTCTGCTTTGTTGACTATGCCAAAGCCTTTGACTGTGTTCCGTTCCGTTCAGTCACTCAGTCGTGTCTGACTCTTTGCGACCCCATGAATCGCAGCACGCCAGGCCTCCCTGTCCATCACCAACTCCCGGAGTTCACTCAGACTCACGTCCATTGAGTCCATGATGCCATCCAGCCACCTCATCCTCGGTCGTCCCCTTCTCCTCCTGCCCCCAATCCCTCCCAGCATCAGGGTCTTTTCCAATGAGTCAACTCTTTGCATGAGGTGGCCAAAGTACTGGAGCTTCAGCTTTAGCATCATTCCTTCCAAAGAAATACTTCCAAAGAATTCCTTCCAAAGAAGGGTTGATCTCCTTCAGAATGGACTGGTTGGATCTCCTTGCAGTCCAAGGGACTCTCAAGAGTCTTCTCCAACACCACAGTTCAAAAGCATCAATTCTTCTGCGCTCAGCCTTCTTCATAGTCCAACTCTCACATCATACATGACCACAGGAAAAACCATAGCCTTGACTAGACGGACCTTAGTCGCAAAGTAATGTCTCTGCTTTTGAATATACTATCTAGGTTTGATTGTGTGGATCACAATAAACTGTGGAAAATTCTGAAAGAGATAGGAATGCCAGACAATCTGACCTGCCTCTTGAGAAACCTGTATGCAGGTCAGGAAGCAACAGTTAGAACTGGACATGAAACAACAGACTGGTTCCAAACAGGAAAAGGAGTACGTCAAGGCTTATTTAACTTATATGCAGAGTACATCATGAGAAACGCTGGGCTGGAAGAAGCACAAGCTGGAACCAAGATTGCCAAGAGAAATATCAATAACCTCAGAAATGCAGATGATACCACCCTTATGGAAGAAAGTGAAGAAGAACTAAAGAACCTCTTGATGAAAGTGAAAAAGGAGAGTGAAAAAGTTGGCTTAAAGCTCAACATTCAGAAAACTAAGATCATGGCGTCCGGTCCCATCACTTCCTGGCAAACAGATGGAGAAAGAATGGAAACAGTGGCAGTTTATTTTCGGGGGGCTCCAAAATCACTGTGGATGGTGACTGCAGCCATGAAAGTAAAAGACACTTGCTCCTTGGAAGAAAAGTTATGACCAACCTAGGCAGCATCAGAGACATTACTTTGCCAACAAAGGTCCATCTAGTCAAAGCTATGGTTTTTCCAGTAGTCACATATGGATGTGAGAGTTGGACTGTGAAGAAAGCTGAGCACCGAAGAATTGATGCTTTTGAACTGTGGTGTTGGAGAAGCCTCTTGAGAGTCCCTTGAACAGCAAGGAGATTCAACCAGTCCATCCTAAAGGAGATCAGTCCTGAATATTCATTGGAAGGACTGATGCTGAAGCTGAAACGCCAATACTTTGGCCACCTGATGCAAAGAGCTGACTCATTTGAAAAGACCCTGATGCTGGGAAAGATTGAAGGCAGGAGAAGAAGGGGACAACAGAAGATGAGATGGTTGGATAACATCACTGACTCAATGGACATGAGTTTGAGTAAACTCCGGGAGTTGGTGATGGATAGGGAGGCCTGGCTTGCTGAGTCCATGGCTGCAAAGAGTGGGACACGACAGAGTGACTGAACTGGACTGAAATATTTTCACTGTTCAACTCTTATAGCCATGATACACAGCTCCAGTACTGAGACACCCTGGCAATTTCCAGATACCCAGTGTAGAGACCACATGTCCTAACTTACTTTTTCTTCAACTATAACACCCAAGTTCATACTGATTTTGCTAATAAGCTAATAGTCTCTAATTAGTTCAATGTATGGTTAAAAAATTTGGTCTTGTTCCCTTAGTCAGGTTTATGTAACTTTAAATGAGCCAAAGCTTGAGTCTACATGTAGCAAAATTACGTGCAATTAAAACAACACTGTTTTAGTGCTACTTTTAAAGTTTATGTTGTTAAGGAGGATGTGGCTTTGTAAGCTGATAATTTAATGAGTGGCTAATGCATATATCAAAGTTTAGCTAATTCCTTACTCTTAGGGTGTGTTGATACCTTGAATGTAGTATGCTCAGTCACTAACTTTTGTCTAACTCTTTGACTCCATGAACTGTAGCCCACCAGACTCCTACGTCCATGGGACTCTCCTGTCAATAATACCTTTGCATGAATTTTTAATATTTTATAAGAAAGGGCTTTTTGTTGTTTGTTTTTTTAAAGTAATTCAATATTTGTTTGAATTTTAGAGATGAGAACAACAGTGAAAAAGAGAACTGTCCTGAAGCCATTAAAAGCATAATTGTGTCTTGGGATGGACTTTTCCTATGATAGCATCTTCTTAGGACATTAAGTGCTGCATCTCATACAAGGTAAATGGAAGTAAAAATGATGTAACTGGGAACATTCTGTTAAATGAAAGAAAAGAACAATAACAGTAAAGATGATGACATCAATGATGTATATAATGGATGTGACTAAACTAGTTTCATGAAATTTGAGCGTGTAAAAGAGCATTATATATAACATAAATTATTGCCCAGAATGATTATGTCAGTAACTAAAAGAATAAATTAACCTGAATCACTCTGTTGTACCCTGAAACTAACACAACATGTAAATCAATTATACTTCAATAAAAAATTAAATAATTTTTAAAAAGAATAAGTTAGGGCTTCCCTGGTGGTCCAGTGGTTAAGAATCCACCTGCCAAAGCAAAAGACACAAATTCAGTTCCTGATCTGGGAATATCCCACATGCCTGGGGGCAATTAAGCCTATGTCCCAACTAATGAGACAGCAACAGTAGAAAACCCAGGAGCTGCAACAAAGATCCAGTGCAGCCAAAATAAAAAATGATTAAATATTATAAATAGGCATTTGACTCTAGCAGTCATTCTCACCAGGGCCTACTTTCCCTTCCAAAGACATGTGTCAATGTCTGGACACATTTTTGGTTGTCACAGGTGGCAGGAAACGGGGACTGGGGTACTGCTGGCATCTAGTGGGCAGAAGCCAGCAAGCCTGCCAACCAACCCACAAGGCACAGAGCAGCCCCTGCAACAGAAATGTATCTGGCTCCACATGTTGACAGTGCTGAGGTTGAGAAACTCAGGCTTATGTCATCTTCATTCCAAAGAGTTTATATAGTCAAGCTGGCCTTAAAAAGCTTTTGAGGGAATTCCCTGTGGACCAGTGGACCCCATGGACTCCTCCATCTCACTGCTATGGCCCGGGTTCAGTTTCTTGTCAGGAACCTAAAATCCCACAAACCGTGAAGCCAAAAAAATTTAAAAATATCTTTGGAGAATCTTGTCATCAGGAAACTAAGGGATTGCTTATTTGAAGAGTGGTCTTATGTCTGGGTTTATAAGAGATTTTAAAGTTTCCTTCATCAAACAAATATTTTCAATTAATAAATTTACCTTAAACTTTTTTTTTTTTTTACTTTACAATATTATATTGGTTTTGCCATACATCAACATGAATCTGCCACAGGTATACACGTATTCCCCATCCTGAACCCCCCTCCCCCCTCCCTCCCCCTACCATCCCTCTGGGTCTTCCCAGTGCACCAGCCCCAAGCATCCAGTATCATGCATCAAGCCTGAACCGGTTCCTCTTCCCTTTCTGCCATAAGAGTG
>SJXQ01007625.1:250688-283771 GCA_006408695.1 Aepyceros melampus
CCACCAACCTGATCTTCCGAAATATCTGATGGGGCTTAGCGGGAAGCAAAGCTGTCAGGCCACAGAGAAAAGCCAAACTGGGCGGTGGCATTCTCAAATACTAACTTTATTAATCTATGAAACTAAGGTTTGACCGCTGCCTCTGGTCTTCAGCTGCAGCCTGCTCAGAACCTGTTTCCTGGGTAACAGTCACACATACTCCCTCCATTATCCTGACACAGCGCCTGGCACATAACAGGAACTCGGTAAGTGAGCCTGTCCCCTGAAAAATCTGTATGAGTGTCAAGAAGCAGCATGTAGAACCGGACATGGACCAGCGACTGGTTCAAAACTAGGAGAGGATTACATCAAGGCTGTATATTGTCACCATGCTTATTTAACTTCTATGCAGAGTACATCATGGGAAATACCAGGCTGGATGAATCACAGGCTGGAATCAAGATTGCCAAGACAAATATCAACAACCTTAGATATGTGGACAATACCCCTCCTCTTGCAGAAAGTGAAGAGGAACTAAAGAACCTCTTGCTGAGGGTGAAAGAGAAGAGTGAAAAAGCTAGCTTAAAACTCAACATTAAGAAAAACAAAGATCATGGTATCCTATCCCATCACTTCATGGCAAATAGAGGGGGAAAAAGTGGGAGCAGTGACAGATTTTCTTTTCTTGGGCTCCCAAATCACTGCATACCCTGTCTGCAGCCGTGAAATTACAAGACACTTGCTCCTTGGAAGAAAAGCTACAACTAACCTAGACAACATTTTAAAGAGCAAAGACATCACTTTGCTGACAAAAGTCCGTATATTCAAAGCTATGGTTTTTCCAGTAGTCATGTACAGATGTGAGAGTTGCATCATAAAGAAGGCCGAACGCCAAAGAATTGATGCTTTCAAACTGGTGCTGGAGAAGACTCTCCCTTGGACAAGAAGGAGATCAAACCAGTCAATCCTAAAGGAAATCAACTTTGATATTCATTAGAAGGACTGAGGCTGAAGCTCCAATATTTTGGCCACCTGATGCGAAGAGCCGATTCATTGGAAAAGACCCTAATTAATGCTGGGAAAGATTGAAGGCAAAAGGAGAAGGAGGTGGCAGAGGATGAGATGATTAGATAACATCACTGACTCAATGGACATGAATTTGAGCAAACTCCAGGAGATAGTAGAGGACAGAGGAGCCTGGAATGCTGCAGTCCATGGGTTCCCAAAGAGTCGGACACAACTTAGTGACTGAACAACAAGTGACAACCACGTTATTTACCCAAGTTCCTGCCTGTGTTGCTAATTGGAAGTCAAATCCATTCTCCATATCAGACTCAATTGGAGAAATTGTTAAAAATGAAAAGCAGTTTTTATCTGTTGAAAAAAAAGAAAATCAGTTTCTCAGATTCCACTTCAAGAGTGTTTCTGAATCAGCAGTGCTGGTTATGGGACCCAGGAAATGCATTTTTTTTTTTTATTAGAGTGAGGAGGGATGAGGACTACTTTATTATTATTATTTTATCTTGGCTATGCTGGGCCTTCATGGTGGCCTGCGGACTTCTCTAATTTCAGAGCACGGGTTAGAGCTTAGGCTCAGTGGCTGTCAAGCAGGGGCTTCGTTGCTCCAGGGCATGCGAGATCTTAGTTTCTGGACCGGTGATCAAAACCATGTACCCTTTGTTGGGAGGCAGATTCTTAACCACTGGACCACTAGGGAAATCAGGGAAATGAATTTTTAACAAGCACCCAGGTGATTCCAAGGTAGGAAGGTGGTTGCAGAGCAGGCTTGGAGGGAGGCTGGAGGAAGCCAGGGACTAGGCAAGGAGAGGCCGATTACCTAAAGGCTTTTTCTAGCTAGGTTCACTTGCTCTAAGCCAGAGGTGTAAGGCGAAGATTTTGCCATCTCTGACAGAATCCCAAGCCTGAGTTTCCAATGCTGGCTGGATTAACCCAGAAGCTTGTTAAAGATCCAGTTGTCTGTCTGCTGCACCCTGAATCCGAATCTTCAGGAAACCAGATAATGCTTTTTAACAAGTTTCCCAGGCGACTTCCACCCTCTGCTTTTCCACCCAATTCCTGGAGCAGGAACCACCCTCCCGGAGGAGGGTTTGGGGAGAATACCCTGCACCCCCTGGATTCTCTGATCTCCTTTGCCCTCAGGGCAGCAGATTTAAGAGATGAGGAAGCTGACACTCAGAGAAGCTTCCAGGCTCCAGTCTGCCTGACGCCAAACACAGGCCTGTTGCCTGCAAGGTCTGTCTCCTCCATTTGCAAGGTCTGTTCTCCAATAAACAGAATCTCATTTGAGTTCATGGAACAGAGACACAGAAGGTATTTTTAGCCTCATTTTACAGGAGAAGAGGAAGCTAAAACCCAGAGAAGGTAAAATGACTGGCCAGGATTACAAAGCCAGTGAGGGACAAAGCAAGGTGACCCTGAGCCCCTTCTGAGTCTTTCCTCCACACTCAGGGCCAGATGTTCCCACTATCCCCAGACCCATTGGTGAGAAGTGCCGGTGGCCTCCTACAAGGGGAGAGATGAGGTGGATGTGCTAGGATGAAAGCGGGGGTGAGGAGTCACTGAGGTTCCACCCAGGGCAGGCCCAGACCCATCCACACCCACACACATACTGTCTCACAAGCACACACACTCTCTCACACTCACACATCACACTCACACACACTCTCATATACTCACACTCACATACACACACACTCACACACACACACACCCTCACACACATTCACTCTCATACACACACACCCACACACATACTCTCACACACTCACACACACACACTCACACTCTCATATACACACACTCACATTCACATACACACTCACATACACACACACACACATACACATTCACACTCACACACACACACATTCTCACACACACTCACACTCTTTCACACACACACACACACACACACACACACTCTCTCTCTCTCTCCAACCTGGAGTCTGTGAGAGGGGCCAGAAGGTGGTGCCCATCTGTGGCAGCCCCAAATAGCCTCGAAGAGTCCACGCCGTGGGGTTGGGGTGGGGGATTTTGAGTGTCCAGACTGATGCTTTCCGTGGTTACTCCTCATTTTTTATGTAGTTTTCGGTTCCACCAAGTCTTCATTGCTGTGCACGGACCTTCTTTAGTTGTGGCAACCAGGGGCTACTCTTTGCTGCGACACACAGGCTTCTCATCACAGTGGCTTCCCTTGCTGCAGCACACGGGCTCTAGAGCACGCCGGCTTCCGTAACTGCATCTTGCAGGCTCCAGAGCGCGGACTCAGCAGTCGGGACACACAGGCTTAGTTACCTGCAACAGGTGAGATCTTCCCGGATCAGGGATGGAAACTGCGTCCTCTCCATTGAGCAGGATTCTTTACCACTGGACCACCAGGGAAGTCCTACACCTCGTTTTATTTATTTATTTATTTATTTATTTTAACCAGCTATCCATCTTACTATTTTTTTTTACTTTACAATATTGTATTGGTATTGCCATACATTGACATGAATCCGCCATGGGTGTACATGTGTTCCCCATCCTGAACCCCCCTCCCACCTCCCTCCCAGTGCACCAGCCCCGAGCACCCTGTATCATGCATTGAACCTGGACTACCAAATCGTTTCACGTGATAATTTATATGTTTCAATGCCATTCTCCCATATCATCCCACCCTCGCCCTCTTCCACAGAGTCCAAAAGACTGTCCTATACATCTGTGTCTCTTCTGTTGTCTCGCATACAGGGTTATCATTACCATCTTTCTAAATTCCATATATATGTGTTAATATACTGTATTGGTATTTTTCTTTCTGGCTTACTTCACTCTGTATAATAGGCTCCAATTTCATCCACCTCATCAGAACTGGTTCAAATGTATTCTTTTTAATGGCTGAGTAATATTCCATTGCTACACCTCATCTTAAAGGGATGGTTCTCACTTGACATGTGATGAAGCTGAGGCCTAAATGCCCAGGTGTGACCCCTAATTGGCTCAGCGCAGGGTGGTCCACAGGCAGCAAGCAGTGAGCTGCAGGCTGGGAGATGGCGGTGCTGGGATCACCTTTGTTATTCACAGGAAGGAGAGTTAAGTGGTTCATCTAGCCTCCCATTCTTTCTGGACCCTGGCGTGCCTCCAGCCAGCCTTTCCTGCCTGAGGAGCCCCTCTACTATTCACGGATGAAGGGGCTGGACCAGTTGCTACAGCCATGCCTGGCCTGAGTAACATAGCTGGTTTAGTGTCTAACGCACACCTCTCTTTCAGGAAAAGTCATCGTTGAAAAGATTGCTCTGAGCAGGGTTATGGGAATGGGCTGGGACCACTGCTGACCTCCCAAGTGGGTCTGTGGCTACCCTGTGCCAGAAGGGAAATGGAAAGGCGTTAGTCCGTCTGGGAAAAGAGGATGTCGTGGCTGAAACCCAAACTTCTTATTATGACTTTCTGATCTTTCTGGTCTTACCTCGCCCCACTTCTCTGTTCCAGGCATGACAAAAAGGTGTTCAGTTCCATGAATTTTCTACACTCTTCCCTCTGGGGCTTTGCACACACCTTTCCCTCTGATGGAAACATCTTCCCCTCAAGTCCTGTCCTAAGCCAGTCAATCTGCCTTTCTTCCTTTCTTGCCAACATGACTTTACTGGAAATAGTAGGTATCCAGTCCAAGGGCACACCCTGGTCTATGGGCTGCCCATCCTCCTTTGCTGTTTTCCCAGATTTACAGTTAGAGGTGGCCACATTGTACACTTTTGGGCCAATGACGCCTTCAGGGGAAAGTTTTGCTTGCTGGATGCCTTCTGCTTGGCAACAGGTATGGGCTATGGTGCTGCCACCACCCGAGACGCAGCAACTGTTAAGGTGATGAGTCCTTCTAAGAGGAGAGAAGGGAGGCCAAGGAAGAGCCAGGCTCCTCAGTGGCAATGCTAAGGTCATGAACAACCCCGGAAACAGCCTGCCGCCAGACTTCTGTGAGAAGATAGGCCCCATTTGTGTCCAACTTCAAAAAGGTCACCTCCTCCAGGAAGCACTCCTGACTACTTAGAACAGGATCAAAGGTCCCCTCCTTGGAGGGGGATGCGCCGAACCTTTCATGCCGGTTCACCACCCATACACTCCAGGAAGATGAGGTCAGTGGCAAGGGCCCATGGCGTTCACGTTTTATTCCTAAGCTAGCATATTTGTTGGGTTCACAAGCATACCTGGAGCTGATCACTGACACAACCTCCTTGGGGACAAAGACGGGGCCTGGTCCTCACGAGCTCACAAAAGCCAGTTGACCTGTAGCCACCACATAACCTCCAGGGAAGGGGTGGGCAAATACACACCCATCCTGGAGTGAGGGGGTGCAGAGCTCAAGCTAGGAGACAGTATGGATGTTTCCAGGGCAGGGAGGCCAGCACTGCCTCAGACGTCACTCCGCAGGCTGACTAAACAGTTTCCTCTCTCCACTCCAGTCGGGTTTTAGTTAAAACCCCACCCAGCCACCCTGGTGGTCTCATCACCTGCAGTTTGGACTCAGCTGGAGAAGGCAATGGCACCCCACTCCAGCACTCTTGCCTGGAGAATCCCATGGACGGAGGAGCCTGGTGGGCCGCAGTCCATGGGGTCGCTAAGAGTCGGACACGACTGAGCGACTTCCCTTTCACTTTCCACTTTCATGCATTGGAGAAGGAAATAGCAACCCACTCCAGTGTTCTTGCCTGGAGAATCCCAGGGATGGGGGAGCCTGGTGGGCTGCCATCTATGGGTCGCACAGAGTCGGACATGACTGAAGCGACTTAGCAGCAGCAGCAGCAGCACTTAGAAGGACAGTAAGACACCCAAGCTTCTGTCCCCTCCCATAGAGAAGCAAGTCAGAAGCTGGAAGATCTCTCGACACTACAAGACATCGTACCTCGGTGATTACTGAAACTCTTTACTGCAAAACTCTGTGAAAGTCTAACTTCAAGTCACCTAGTTTCTATCTTCACATTTCAGGTGTCACCTTTCTCCCTCCCTTATCCCTCCCGAGGGCTAGTCCTGTCTCTCTCAGCCAGCAGGACACCAGAGTATATATACCATTGACAGGATGCATTCATACACTATTTCATTTAACCTCAAAAGAATCAATATTTTCATTTCACACAGAAATAACACTGGCAACACCCGCTGAGCACTATGGTAGCTACCTTATATAAGCTGTAGCTAATCCTCCCTAAAGGTGGCAGTGATCTATATTTCCATTTGCAGGTACAAAAAACTAAGGTTCAGCACGTAAGTGGTCAGAAGCCAGGTCTGTCCAAATCCAAAGCACTCTACGGCTGGGCCAAGCCCAACAAGAGACCCACCCGTGGAATAATAATACCTGAGCAACAGTACATGGGTGGTTAGGGTATAAAAATTTATTACACATACGGAATATTACCACTAACAAAAGCAGACAGGCGAGGACACCACGGTATGGGATGGAGCACGGCTAGCTCTTTGGAAAGTGAACAGGTCGGGTGGCTTGGAGCCTCATGCCACGCGGGTTGGCCAGTCAGATGGGAAAGCACATGCCGAACGCCAGGGACGTCGGGGCGTCCAAGGACCGCTCTGGGTGTCGGCGGCCTTCCCATCTGATCTGGGGCTTCAAAGGACGCCACGCCCAGAAGCAAGGAACTGAAGCGAGGGGGCTTCCTAAGGTGGCCCAGGCTTGTCTCTGAAGTCACGGCAACACTAGTGTCAGCAGTGTGTTTAATTGGATGATTTCCACAAACTACACACGACGCTTCTAACCATCACACTTCAGTGAAGTACAAAACATTAAGTTACAGGCTGTGGGAAGAGAAGGCAGCACCTTCCGGTCCCAGTTGGTCTGGGGGGTAAGAGTCGGGGGAGGTTTCTTTTTAAACCAAGCCCCTCATTTCAATGTACAAAAGAATTACTCTGATCGGTATTAAATTGTATTGAAAACAAAATGGACTAAAAAGCAAATACTACTCTATGTTGGGGTGAAAATGGGAGGAAAGAATGAGTCCTTCAAAGCAGGAGGGAGACAGCTGGGGAAGGTTCTGTGGCTGTGACCCTTGGCGGTCACTCACGCTGCTCCATTTTTACTTTTGGTGGTCTCAGGAAGGTCCGGTTTTTCTTCTCCTCTTTCCTTTCGTATTGGCTTGGAAGTTTCGCCAGCTGTCCACGCGACCATCTCGACTTTCCTAAACACAAAAGGGGTCTGAGGTGAGGAAACCAGTTGGAGAAAGGAAGGGCTACACCTGCTCTGCCATCCTCCTTGTATGCCGACCTGGCCTGGTCCTCTGGAATAATCACAGCATAACAAAGCAGAGGTTTCCTCCCACTTCCATGGGCCCAAGAAAGAGTTATACCACCCCCAACAAGGCAGGAGAAGCCACAAGCTGAAAAGGAGGATGAGATGAATAAAACTCATGATAATGAGGCTATCCTTTGCTGGGGACCTCTGGCCTAAATATTTAGTGCTATTTCTAATAACAGTGCATGCTATTTCTAATCCTCACGTACGGATGTGAGAGTTGGACCATTAAAAAAAGGCTGAGCACCAAAGAAATCATTGATGCTTTTGAATTGTGCTGAAGAGAAGCACTCTTGTGGAGAAAGCTGAAGCTCCAATACTTTGGCCACCTGCAGCAAATAGCTGACTCACTAGAAAATACCCTGATGCTGGGAAAGGTTGAGGGCAGGAAAAGATGGGGATGACAGAGGACGAGATGGTTAGATAGCATCACCGACTCAATGGACATGAACCTGAGCAAGCTCTGGGAGACAGTGAAAGAAGGACAAGGAAGCCTGGTGCGCTGCAGTCCATGGAGCTGCAGGGTCAGACACAACTTAGTGACTCAACAGCAACATTTCTAACCCTCACAAAAAGCTGCGGTGTGTCACGCCACTTCACAAAGAGACCAGGGCTCAGAGGCTGCATCCTTTTCTCAAGGCCACCTGTCTGGCCAACAGTACAGTCACTCTTTCCCCCACACCTTCCTTCTGCCCCTTAAAATTTGGATGGAGATGTGAAACCAGCATAATGCCTGGCCGGCTGTGCTGGGAGGACCACAGGACTCCTTCCCCCTTACAGAGGGGCCTTCTCATTTTCTCTCTCTGCACACATGTGGTAGGACAGAAACAAAGCCAGCATCTCTGGTGACCTATCCCTACCCTGAATCCTAACAGACGATAAGACCAAATGTGGCTCCATTCAGGAAACCGGGCTGAGCCTCTGAAGGACGAACCAGGATGTCAAAGAGGAATCAAGCCCGAAGTCTCTCTGCAGGCAGGACACCAGGGGTTACAAGAACCTCGGGTTCTACTCACAGATCTCTAAGTGGGGCACTGCTCCACGTTTATCCCTAAATTAAATGTGTGACCCACTGTCTTGAGCCCACTGGGCAGCTGTGCCTGTCGCACCCCTGCCAATAAGCTCCAGAGCAGAGAGGCGGCTGAGCCGGGACTCGGTCCCCAAAGCCCCTACTCTTCCCCACACGCACCATCTCCCTGACAGTCTGCCCCAGGCAGTCCTGGGACTGCCCAGCCATCAAGTTTCTCAGCTGGGAAGCTTTCTCCCTCTGGAGTAAGAGTCCCCCGTCACCTTGGAAATTTACCTCAAAATTTTTCTGCCACTCCCTTTCTCGTTTGGCTTTTTCTTGAGCTTCAATCTCTTCCTCCCGTTGTCGCTTCCTAGGAGGAAAACCAAACCACAGGATTTAGATGGCACTCGGAGACTGTGTTAACCATACAAGTTAGGCATCTTCTCCACAGAAGCCAGCGTACAAAGTCAGTCAGCTCCCTAGGGTTCTCCTGGAAAGGGCTCAGAGCACTTCACCAATGTCTCACTCTAAAACACGCAGATGAGAACGTGGCAGGGCTGCGGGGCAAAATACAGACACTGCCGTTACAGAGACAGACAGATCAGGTCATCAAAGCCCAGCCAACACTAACCGGAGGCTCTGGGCTCAGACCCTGACAAAGCCATCCTGAGAACCCAGGCCACCTTACTTCCATGAGTGGCCATCACAGCAGCAAAAGTTCTCGTTCAAGAGGATTTCTGCTCAAAACCCTATCCTCAAACAAGCCACTTCACACAATCCCAACTAACAAAACCTGGTTATTGCTGAACACCAATCAACAATACAAAATATGTAAACTAAATTAACCTCAAGATTTTTATTTATTTTTTGGTCACACTGCTTGGCTTCTGGGATCTTAGTTCCCTGAACAGGGATCAAACCAAACCCTCAGCAGTGAAAAGCATGGAGTTCTAACCACCGAACAATCAGGGAAGCCCCAGCCTCAAGATTTCCGATGAGGAAGATAAATCACACGTTAGGGCAATAAGTACACTGTAAGAGACCACAGTGTACAGTACTAAATACTCACCAAAACTGCAGCCACTATTCACACAAAAGGCTCTGGCCTCAGTAACTGCCTACTTCACTCCAGGAAATCAGGAAGAAAACACAGAGCACTCTTGATTATAAAGGCCCTAAGGACAAACCTATTCAATATTT
The DNA here is from genome assembly GCA_006408695.1 of Aepyceros melampus. NCBI lineage: Eukaryota > Metazoa > Chordata > Mammalia > Artiodactyla > Bovidae > Aepyceros > Aepyceros melampus. The sequence goes on from SJXQ01007625.1 coordinate 260,168, forward strand.
CCCAGAAGTCAGACAGAATTCCTTACCCTAGTGATTCCAAAGTTTTGCTCTTTCAAGTACTTAAATGATGTACTGCAGAGTAATTGCTTCATCAGAAAAATCCCCAAAGACCATCTTGGTTAATCTAGGTATTTAGACATGGCTTCAACGAATATACCAATATATACCTTTCATGCATCTCTTTGGCTTCTCTCTCTTTCCTTTTAATTTCCAGCTCAGCAAAGAGTTTCATTGTCTGTTTGTATACTGCTTGTTTGAACTACAAAAAAAAAAGAACAAAGTAAATATTAAATACAAAGTTAATACAAAGTAAATACAAAAAAAGAAAAGTAAATATTTTATCAGCAATTTGAATTAAATATTTTTTGATAGAGCCCAGGACAAAAGCAAATCAGACCAATAAGGAAAAACTGATGCTGGCTCTCTCCTGGGAGATAAATAACACATCCGTCTATGAACTCTTCCACATGGGGAAGATACAGAGGAGCCTTGCTCTGGTAAAAAAGCATCAATGAGGAAAACAAAAGAAACTTGACCTGCTTATCAGAACCATGGAAATTTCAGAGGGCCCTTTCCAACTTGCAAAAATAATCTCCAATTTTTCTTTCTACACATATTTTATAATTAGTCTGAGTGAGGCACCACTTGAGGTACAACTAGAGATACGCAGGTGCCATCAAGCAGCTGGTCCCGGAAGTCTCTCGACTGAGGCAGAGCTACTAGCTATCCCCATCCTCACCCTATTATCTCTTCCCCCGTCTTGCATAAATCCCTTATCTCAAGGCACAAGGCCACCCAGCATAAATGCCTGCATCTCCCAGGCTTCTCTGTAGCTAGTTGTGGCCATGTAACTTAAGCTTCAGCAAATGAGCTGTAAGGAAAAGTGATGCAGCTATTTTCTGGAATGTTCTTGGAGGGAGCACACATCTTCCTTCCTGCCCTCTCCATCTCCCCTGCAATGAGGGGTGCCCATATCTCCTGGACTGCGAGAATGAAGTCGACACACTTGGTGGCAGAGCCACAGAAGAGGACCCCAAGGCTCCAAACCACACAGTCCAGCAGCCACGTTCCAAAAACAACTGCACTGGGGAGAGAAAGGGCACCAACTCGTTCAGACCACCATCAACCACACAGTCCAGCAGCCACGCTCCCAAAGACGACTGCACTGGGGGGAGAAAGGGCACCGACTCGCTCACACCACCATCAACCACACAGTCCAGCAGCCACGCTCCCAAAGACGACTGCACTGGGGGGAGAAAGGGCACCAACTCGCTCAGACCACCATCATCTGAACTTGTATTCTGACTCACACATTGACAGAAACAGATAACACAATATTATAATTGTTACACAATATAAACACTTTGTATATTTTCAATATACAAAGAAATATAAAAAAATAACCCATCATGCAGATTTCATAGGGTTTATATCCTAAACTCAAAGACACTAGAGCAACAGGTGATATATGGAGAAAAAGGGAAATAAAGGAATCCTCAAATTGCTATCACTTCTGAACACTGTAACCTGCCAGGCAGTGCTCAAGAAAAGCAATGCTGACAAAGTCCAGTCCCTAATAAGGACAATGAAAGAGGCAATGGAAGCCATATGAATATTTCAATATTTTTAAAAGTTCCTGGATGAACTGTTTCTGGTGATTTTAATTTTTTTATATTTCTCTGCTTTTTCTGAATTTTCTATCATTACATGTGTTCCTTTACAATCAGGGGCCGGAGGGGGGGGCGGTAATAACTAAAAAAAAGTTAAGGTTCTTAACAACAGAGAAGGACCAAGGAATATATGAGAGTCTTCAGAAAAGACTAAAAAGGATAAAGAGAAGGGAAAGTAAGGCTGAGGAGAAAAAACTACAATACTTAAATGGAGTAAACCCAAAAGATGGCCTAACAGTTCTCAAGAAGCAGTGTTACCACACAGAAGAAGGGACCAGCTGCTGATGGAAGAAGCTGATAGGAAGCAGCCCTAGCAAGACAGCTGCCCCTCTATGAATCTTTTAAGATAAGCATGTGGGTCAAGTTACTTGACCTAACTTGAGGCAAGATTAAGATGACCTGACATTTTTCAGGCTAGTGAGGCAATGAGACACAAATATGTAAGTAGAATCTCTCTCCTAACCAGTCCCCACTGAAGAGCCCACAGGATCGACTGATGCTTGCCATTCCCCTGGAAGCATGGTATTACCTTAAGCACAACGGGCACCCACAGCTGGTAGACAGCTGTGCACCCAGAGTCACTGTGGCTGCTCCCCAAGCGGAACATCCCAGCTGCAACTGCACTGTACTTAGGTGATTTAAAACATCACAGAAATGGATGAGTGTGGTTATAAAAACAAATGTTTGTTGGAGCGTTTATTTGCTGGCTCCTCCTTACTGCGTGGGCTTTTCTCTAGCGGTGGCAAGCAGGGACTACTCTCAAGCCGCGGGGCACGGGCTTCTCACTATGCTGGCTTCTCTCGTTGTGGAGCACAGGCTCCAGGCCACACAGGCTTCAGGAGCCGCCACGCGTGGGCTCCGTAATTGAGGCTTCTGGGCTCTAGGGCTCCAGCCTCAGTAGCTGTGGCACACGTGCTTAGTTACTCCGAGGCCTGTGGGATCGAACCCATGTCTCCTGCACTGGCAGGTGGATTCTTTACCACTGAACCACCAGGGAAGCCCTTGTTGGTTCTTTTAAAACCAAGTGGAATGTTTTAGAAAGAGTCAAACATAAGACTTAAAAATAACTGCTGCTGAATTGAATTCAAGGTACACTTGAGGTTTCTGAAAACAGCAACCTAGGATTCTGCTCTTGGTCTGCTTCATAGGTACCTCAGTTTGCAATGTTCTTCAGGAGAAATTAAATGCAGGACCTATGGAGGATGCTTTGAGTGTTTTATAAAGTCAAGTATGAGCTCCAACAAGCAGACACATCCTCAAAGGAAAAGCCATAGTCCTCTGTCCCCCAAAGAGCTGGATTTTTCAAAAGGCAGAATGAATGTACGCGTTAATATTTTAAGGGAAACTGCTTCCAGCATGCGCGCATCAGTCTTCACACCTCCCTCTTTTAACCCACCGGCTGTGAAGCATTCACACGAGATGGCGTGGCCTTTCCCATTTCGAACCTACCAGCTCAGGGTCATCCTCCTCCACATTTGTAGGCTTTCCTTCCTTCTTTAATTGCTTTTTTCGCTCTTTCACCTAAAAAGAATTTTTTTTCCATCAAAAAATGACCACTTATACTTTGACAATATCCATTAAGCTGCACACATATGATGTGTGCACTTTTCTACAGTTGTAACAAAAAGTCTGCACTGAAAAAAGATAAGCCCCTGCCTCCCCTCCAAACCAGCAATGCAATCGAAGAAAATGAGGAACCGGGGTCCCTTCTCCAGCCTCATCTAAAATCCAACACCAAGGGACAAAAAGGGGCACTGTTCCCAACTCACATCCCAGGCCAGATCCAAAGAGTCTTTGACACATTGAACAGATTATGCATTTATCTCTCAGGGCTTGTGGTTATGTGTTTATAGCAAGGAAAGTAGATCTGTCAAGTTTTAAAGAAGCTACAGAATTCGTGGCATCAAATATGACTGTTTTCTGGCCTGCATTCTGGGTGTCACCGGGAAACCTCCTTAAACCAACAATTTTCACATCATTTTGGCCACCACTGAGATCCCCCGAGAAAATAAATATATCCATTCACATAAGATTGGCATTTACTCCATTAAATTACCATTCAGTCCAGCAAAACGCCAAGGCCTTCCAAGCTCAGAAAGGCCCTACTGCCACCCTGTGGACAGACAGCCTGAGAGTGGTGGCTCCTTTACAGGCAACATACGGAGGAAGGGCAACAATCACAATAATTTGTGGACAAATAGTCAGGTCCTTTTCCTGGGTGTCTACCGGAATTTGGCCCTCGAATTCCAGCGTCTGACCAACAAAACACAGTTATGGCAGTCTGTCTCTTCTTTTTACTCATTTCCTTCATCTAAACTGGCCTCATCACTATGACTGGTTGTACAGTTGTTACAGATACCAAAGCTCTTCAAATAAAAGGTCACATCTATATTCATTCCCAATAGAAACTGCCCTTATAAAACAGCCTCAAGAGTTTTGCACCAGCAGGTGAAAAATTAAAACGAAGACCTTTCTTAAGATAGCTAGTTAGAAAATAGTTAAGAGAGTTTCTTACCACTTCCCACCACTCACGAGATTTAGGTATTGCAAAAAAAAATAAAGCCAGCTACAACTGAATTCATTCAGGTGAGTCCTTCCCAACCCTGCTATAACACAGACATGTACCTCCTCCTGTTTTTTTGTAAAAATGTACTCATACGCCCCTGCCAGACTTTCTCAAGCCCCTGTTTCAGCTCTTCCACAGAGACAAGGGTAACAGTCCAGGGCCAAGCAGCGGCACGGCTGCTCTACCGTTCCACTCTCAGAACGGGGCACAGGGCCGAGAGCACAAGAAGAGCTTTCCACGCACGGGAGTGCTGGGGAAAGAGCTGGGTGCAGTGTCTTGGCCATGCAGCCTCAGCGGCAGGCGTGAAGGCCAGCTTCAGGCACACCCTGTGCGTGACCACAACCACCGCAAAGGAGCGGAGGCCACAGGGGCAGTCAGGCCAGGCAGGCGTTGCTATGTCAACAGTAACATTTACCCTCCTGCAGGGCGCCCGAGGCGCACCAATACTTCCTGTAAACACGGCAGCACTATAAATACTTACGGTGTGTTCCACGTATTCTTTTCCTGCCTGAATTACATCCAGGGCCCTCTTCTTTGTTCCTGATCCAGTAGCAACTTGTAAGCTTTGTCCACAGCTAATGCAAAACATTGAAATTAACTGTTTCTGCAAACACCCTCTCAAAGTCTGAACTCTACTCAGGCAGTGCAAATGGACTTGTGCCATCTAAAAGCATTCCCTACTTTGTTAAATTATTTACTGTTGTTACACTAATTTAAAAACATACAACTACGGCAATGACTTTCTATGAGAGCCTTGGAAGAAAATTAAATATACACTCAAGGCTAATTACACCATATCTAGATTTAATTCAGTGATCAAATTCTTCCAATTATTTTTTATGTTCAAAGGAAAAAAAAAATGAGCCTACGCAGTAATAGTCTGTTGGCACACAAAAGTTTTAACTAAGCAAAGTTAAGGCCTATTTCTAAACAGTAACATTCTGCTTTGAATGACAACTATTCTGAAAACCACAGCTTCTTCATGACCAGAAGACAAAACTATAACATTCTTTTCTTGATCCAGGACTAGGAACAATTAGTCCTTAGCATTGACACAATGTTACTCACAAGCAGGTAAATTTACAAATACCTTCAAAAGCCTTTTGTGCTCTGTCAGCATCATCTTGATTTTTGTCAGGATGCACCAGTATGGATAACTATAATCAGAGAAAAGTTAGTTTTTCAGTAAGAGGAACATTTAGTAACTCTTCACCTGCACTGCACCTCTCTACTACCAAAAGCTCTAAGATACTAGGGCAAAAACTGTTAGCCAGAAGCATTTTTTTTTTAAATTAATAAATGTCATAAAATGCCCAGAGGTGGTATACTAGTCCTTAATAAAATTCAAATATCAACAGGTAAATGCAAACAGGTGGAAAACAGCTAGATGAGAACAAATATTAGCCTGGCATCATGAAGATGCTCTGATAATTTGGGTGAGGGAAGGGAAAAATGAAAAGTAGCAAGTTCCTTTTATGTTTCTATATGGAGCACTACATAGGATTAAACAGGTCTGAGATATCATCTCTTTCCTGAAAGAATTTCTAATATGAAGCAGAGCTCTCAGTTCCGGCTGTGCTTGAACCTTGTGAAGATTTTTAGGAATACAGAGGTCTACTTTCCAGCCTGAGACCTTTTGAATGAGTCACTGGCATCTGTACTTTTTAAATCTCTACTAGACTGTGCATCACAGACTTCCCAGGTGGCTCAGTGATAAAGAATCTGCCTGCCAATGCAGCAGACACAAAGATGTGGGTTTCTTCCCTGGGTCGGGAAGATACCCTGCAGTAGGAAATGACAACCCACTCCAGTACTCTTGCCTGGAAAATTCCATGGGCTGGGCAGCCTGGCAGGCTACAGTCTATGGGGTGGCAAAGAGTCAGGCATGGCTGAGCATAGCACAGCAACAGACTGGGTATCAGATGATATTATACAAAGGAACTGGTGTTGATTTGTTAGGTGTGACAGGCAGTTATGCAAGAAAATGTCCTTTTGGGGAGGGGATATATGTATACTCTATCTAGGTTGGTCATAACTAGATAGTATATTCAAAAGCAGAGACATTACTTTGCCGACTAAGGTCCGTCTAGTCAAGGCTATGGTTTTTCCTGTGGTCATGTATGGATGTGAGAGTTGGACTGTGAAGAAGGCTGAGCGCCGAAGAAATGATGCTTTTGAACTGTGGTGTTGGAGAAGACTCTTGAGAGTCCCTTGGACTGCAAGGAGATCCAACCAGTCCATTCTGAAGGAGATCAACCCTGGGATTTCTTTGGAAGGAATGATGCTAAAACTGAAGCTCCAGTACTTTAGGCACCTTATGCGAAGAGTTGACTCATTGGAAAAGACCCTGATGCTGGGAGGGATTGGGGGCAGGAGGAGAAAGGGACGACCGAGGATGAGATGGCTGGATGGCATCACAGACTCAATGGACGTGAGTCTGAGTGAACTCCGGGAGTTGGTGATGGACAGGGAGGCCTGGCGTGCTGCGATTCATGGGGTCGCAAAGAGTCGGACACGACTGCGCGACTGAACTATATGTATACTCATGGCTGATTCACATTGTTGTACAGCAGAAACACACATTATGTAAAGCGATTATACTCCAATTTAAAAAGAAAAAAGAAAATTTCCTCTTTTACTTTGGTGGGATAACTGCTTCAGTATTTAGGTGTTAAGTATCATGGTATCTGTAATTTACAATTCAGCGAAAAATACACAGCTACTGAAGGAAACTATTGCATACAGATGGTGAATATATGGGCTCTCATTGTTTTATTCTTTCTTTTTAAAATATAATTAAAACTTCTTATGACTAAAAAATTAAAAACAAACCCCTCCACAGGTGACCCTTTCAGACAGCCAGGGTTAAGAACCACTGACCTGTCACTTAAAGACAGAAACAGCTTGAACACAGGGATTGCGTTGGGATGAAAGCAAGTGGGCGTCTAACGCTAAGCCTAGCACTACTGGAGCCAGAATCCTGGGTTCCAATTCCAACTGCAATCACCAACTAGCTGTGAGACCTTGAGCAGTTCACTTACTCTGCCTCAGTTTCCTCCTCTGTAAGTGGGACAATACTATATACCTTTAGATCACTGGATTGTTGTAAAGATGAAATGAGATAATGCAAGTAAAGAACTTAGCGTACCAATACACATAAACAATAGCACATAAAGAAGACCTATTCTAACTGCTTATGCGTGTAACCTCATTCAAATCCTTATTAACAATCCCAAGGTAGTCACTAGTGTTACATGAATTTTACAAATGAGGTAAAAGGGCACAGAAAAGTTGAAAGTAACTTGCCAGAGCTCACAGTGCTTGTTAAGAGGTACAGCCAAGACTGAAACTCAAGTCATTCAGCTCCAGCACACTCTCAACAATTAGGGCTATTAACGACTAAATTAAAAATCTGAGTTCTTTGTATTGTTACATAAATAAAGTTTTGACTATGAATTTGAATAAATGCTTATTTAACTGGGGAAAACTGCTAATGTACTACATTAGAAAACTAGAAAGTTTAGAAAAAGAGGCAAACGTTGAACGTAAGTGCAGAGTAGAACTCAGGAACTAAAAAAAACTATCAAGTTATATCATGGGAATGACTGGGTAGGCAAAGATTAAAAACACCTTGGCTTAATAATAGATTTGAAGACAATTATGAGTCAGCAATGGAAAGGCAATGACTGTATTGAAAAAGCAATCACAGGGAACTCCCTGGTGGTCCAATGGTTAAGACTCTATGCCTCTACAGCAGGGGGTGCAAGTTTGATCCTTGGTGGTGGAACTAAGATCCTGCATCCTTCACAGTGTGGCCAAAAAAAACTTTTTAAAATAAAGTACATAAAAGATGTAAGTTGAAGAAAAAAGAAATTTTAATTTCCAAAGACATTAGAGGGAGTATGATTATTCAGCTCATAGAGGAAAAGGGTGGGGGTTTCTCAGCTCTCAAAACTGGACTGAAAGTCAAAGTGTTAGTCACTCAGTTGTGTTTGACTCTTTGTGACTCGATGGACTGAAGAACGCCCAGCTCTTCTGTCCATGGGATTCTCCAGGCAAGAATACTGGAGTGGGTAGCCATTCCCTTCTCCAGGGGATCTTTCCAATCCAGGGATCGAACCCAGGTCTCCTGCATTGCAGGCAGATTCTTTTCCGTCTGATCCAACAGAGAAGCCCCAAACTGGAAGGGTGTTTTAAAAGGCTACTATAAACTCTACAGCCTGAGTTATTAAATATTCAAAAGAGCAATAATCAGAGGTCTTGGATATCCTTTCTGAGAGAACTTTCTGAAAGCACTCTTTATATTAAATCAGGTATCTTTTGAGTATTCATATAGGTTCACAAAAGATAGAATTATTGAGGAATGGGATCTTAAAAGCAAATCTTTACTATGAATCATTTAACATGTTCTCTCCTAGAAGCCAGGGGATTTGGTAAGTACTGTATAATATGACTCCATGAAAGCTTTCTACTCTACCTTGTACTTCCTCCTCTTAATTAAGGGGCTGGAGAGATTCTATTTGGATGTAAAATTCAATCTATTCATAGGTAAGCTATGATCATTCAATTATTTAAGATTAAGTCACTGTAATTTTTTTTAAGAATTACAAATTTTAAGAAAAAAATAGGTTAAAAGTTCCCCCAAAAGTTGTTTCACAGTAAGTCCTAAGAAAATCACGTCCTCAACACATTTTCAAAAGGCTCAAACTCTACCTATTACAGGAATACAGTACCATACCTGCCGAAACCTCTTTTTTATTTCTTCATCTGTCACTTCAGGATCTATCTGAAGAACCTGGAAGAATCAAAACCAAAACTGTAAAAGAGATTAAAAGAATTTATAGATTTAAGAGATGTCCAATAATTATAATTGGCATCTAACAGTTGTCAGAGTTCTATAACAGTTCTAAAAACTGTTCAAGAAACAGAAATGAGTAAACCTGTAACAGAGTAACAGCTATAATGTTTCAGGGTTCTCAATTAATTCAGTGGTTACTTTCATTCCATCAGAAAAATAATAAATTACCCTATAACCAGTACATGCTTCCAGACCATGAGAAAAATGTTGCCTTCCTCCTTCATTCACTCCTTTTCATTAAGTAAAGCACCCACCCCCTACTTATCTTTGCAAATGTGGAGAAAGTATAGCAACTCAACAAGGAAATAATTAGGCTAGCTACCTGTTTGTTTTTTTTTTAATGAGGAAAAACTGTTGATTTTCAAATAAAGCACCCCCCACAAAAGACTACCTGATTTTTTTTTTAACAATAGTAAAAGATGTTTTTCAGTTTTCACAATCAACTAAACAAAAGATAATTACAACTGCAAGCCATAATGGAAACATTTATAAAATTATTACATACAATTTGGAGGCTTAAGTAAAGTGATGTGGTGGAGATACGCGTACTTGCACACGTGTTCGTCCGTCCAGGCAGTCTGTCTTTTGGCTGGTGCATTTAATCCATTTACATTTAAGGCAATTATCAATATGTATGATCATATTACCATTTTCTAAATCGTTTAGGGTTTCTTTTGTGTAGGTCTTTCCCTTCTCTTGTGTTTCCTGCCTAGAGAAGTTCCTTTAGCATTTGTTGTAAAGCTGGTTTAGTGGTGCTGAATTCTCTTAACTTTTGAGTGTTTGGGAAGTTTTGATTTCTCTGTCAAATCTGAACAAGAGTCTTGCCAGGTAGCATATTCTTGGCTGGAAGTTCTTCCCTTTCATCACTTTAAATATATCCTGATTTTTCACCTCAATTCAGAAATGCGACTTGGCTCCATGTTAAAATTTACACAACTCAATGGTTCTCAAGCCAGAGTGGAAACCTGAGACCAGTGTCTAGGGCTCACTCTAGGAAACTCTGATTCCAGCTCAGCAGAACTAGCGTACAGCGAAATGGCAGAAACATCTGTTATTTTTTGCAAAATATGGTTTAAAAACAAATTTTATCATTCTTCTCCAACCCTGGGTATCCTGGTGTTGACATTCCTCATCAAGAATTCTGATCCCACCACCACAACATAGATTCATTCAAACATTTACACAGTAGCTACTGCCTGCTGAACGTGCTGCTATACCCTTAGAAATGCAAAGATAAATAAGGAAAAACATTTTTTTAATTATCATAAATACAGTTTTTTAAAGAAGGGTTCATTATAAGAAATACAATTAAACCAGACGATTTCACAGTTTACTCCACAGATTCAACATAGCATCTATTTATTTACTTAGTATTCAAGGCATAAGGAAGGGCTAAAGGGCAGAGGGTGAGAAGATCTGTTGGAAATTCAGAAGAGCAGGCCCCACATCAGTGTGACTGAATCAGAATCAAGATTTCAACGAGATCCCCAGGTGATCTAAATCATATTACAGCTTGAGATGTCTGGTTAGGAAAGATGACAGAGGTCAGAAATAAGTGTGTATGAGGTTAATAGAACTGATGATCAGTCATTAAAGGGGATAAAGAGAAAAAAAGATCTTGAAATGAAAAATACATACCAAAGAAGTTAAAACTGAAAAATAATCTGCCAAACTTAGTCAGATGCTTACAGGGTCTCAGAAAAACTTGACAACAAGTAATGTCAAGATTTATAGCAAGTTGTCCAAACATTCAAACAGCCCACCTACAGCAGCAGAGTTATTGGTAGGCAAGGAAGCTGAATCACCCCTAATTCAAGAGACTTCTGAAGGTTACTACAAAAGCATACCCATTCTCAAATGTTAGGCATACAATTGGGGATGGGAAAAGGAAAATCTTTAAAACAAAGACTTTTCAAGAATGAGTGTGCCCCACTATACCACCCTAAAGGAGAAAGGAATTGGGGGTGGGGGAAGTCACTCAAAAGGAAAAATGCAGCTAAATAAGATTTACAGACAAGGGGAGATAACTGCACACACACAAATATTTAGAGAACCCCACCTTTCCTGGTTCTGAAAAAAAGGAATGCATTGGAGCAAACAAATGGAAGTCCAGCACATCCAAAAAGGTGGTCAGATGAATGTGAAAGGATAGAAATCATCCCGCCTTCACGCACACACAAAAAAAAGCCTCAATAAAGCTACAGTCTAGAACCAATCATGCCAAATGTATTTCATAAACCTTGACTGGTTCCCTGGTTAAAAACTAAAATAGTTATAACCGAGGGTTTTGGGGTTTGTTTTTTTTTTTAGGACAATTCGAGTTATTTGAGTGTGGACTCTATATCCGATGATGTTTACTGAATTGCAGTAATGTGGTCTTTCCTAGGTGTGGTAATAGTGTTGTGGTTATGTGGAAACGTGTTCTTGTTTGGAGAAGAGGTATGCTAAGATACTTAGGCATGAAGCATCAATGTCTACAGCTTCCTTTCAGATGATCTGGCAAAAATGAAGAGGGTATGTATAAACATAGGGCTTCCCAGTCACTCAGTGGTAAAGAATCCACCTGACAATGCAGGAGACAGGTTCGATCCCTGGGTTGAGAAGATTCCTGGAGAAGGAAATGGCAACCTGCTCCAGTATTCCTGCCTGGGAAATCCCATGGACAGAGAAGCCTGATGGGCTACAATCCATGGGGTCACAAAATAGGTGGACATGATTTAGCGACTCAACAACAAAAATGTATAAATATACACATACCCACACACACACACCGAAAGTTATTTTTCCAAGACTCAGATCATACATACACTCATCACTGCAACATGTATTCACGAGTGCCTTCAAAGTTAGCTAATCCAGCTCCTTTCCTATCTAAGCACTGGAGGTGCCATATGTAGCCATGAAACACAGTAAAGACAACAGGCCTATACCAGCCCAATCTTTGAAGCCAGTTTATACATTCAATACAAATTATAAGCAACGGGGATTGCTAGATACTGTGTTCACTACTGTTCTCTTGGAATTTAAGGTACACAAAGGAAGGAACAGACAAGTCACAAGTAATTCTTACCAAAATGATCAATACTATGTCAATCAGTATGACTCTAAGGAAGCACACAGGTCTGTTCAGACTCTTGGAAGATTTTTCTGAGCTCCTACTATGTCTCAGGCTTTGGAGATGCTGCAAAGAAAAATCCACAGTCTTGGACCTCAGAGAGTGAATAAATCATCACACAGAAATGAAAATGCTTGACTGTGGCATTTATATCAATATAAATTCCCAAACTCAAAGTGCAATTGTCACCTTTAGGATCTTCTGCTTGAAAGAGAAATCCAGTCTTAGGTCATATCTGAACTCTCTGACCTGTGAATGTGCAAGTTCCAGAGTCCTGTGAGACAAATATCTTTCTTTCCAAAGTGCCAAACAAGATAAACAGAAAAGAAAAGTCTGTGGTGCTGCCTTCTGGGGCTTTAAAGTTAAATAGAAAAAAGGAACATGAAGAAGGCAGGACTGAGCAGAAGCACAGATTCTAAGCTTATGAAAGGAAGTGGGGGAGGAAACATTCTTAGAATGCATTAAGAGAAAGATGCTCGCATAATAGTGAAGGTTAGAAATATGTCCAAATAGGGAGCTGCACTGATGGCAGGGGGGGTGGGCAGGCAATGCCCTGTGGATTAGAACTCCTGTAATAAGACCCCTCCGCGTCCCTCTTCTACCTGCTGCTCCGTAAAATGGTACACAGGACGACTACTCACATTTCCATTTACAGCCAACAGGACAGCTATTATGACATCACTTCTTACTAGGAAAAGACCAGTCTGCTTACTTCTGGAGAAAAGTCTGATTCATTTCGTGTCTCCAGTTGTTGCATGAAGAAACAGAAGTATTTCCCTAACTTGAAGATTTTTTTCTAAACGGAAGATTTTTTTTTTCCTCGACAGAAAGATTTCCTAAATTTCTAGGAATACCTAATCCTGACCTAGGGCCAAAAGTCAACTTTACAAGAAGACAATGAGGGTGGAGGGTGGATGAATTAGGAATTTGGGATTAACAGATACACACTTCTATATATAAAACAGATAAACAGCAAGGACCTACTACTACACAGCACAGGGAACGACATTCGATACCTTGTAATAAGCTATAATGGAAAAGAATCTGAAAAGAATAGATATTTACACACACACACGCACGCACACACGCACGACTGAATCACCTTGCCACACACCTGAAACTAGCTCAGCGCTGCACGCCACCTACACTTCAATCTAAAAAGACGACGACAGCGACATCCACGCTCTACAGTGGCCAGCATCTTTGTGAAAAAAGAGAAAAGGCAAAAGTTCTAATGGGCAGTCATGGAGTCCTACAGACTTAAACACCACCTTGCACCTCCTCAAGTGTACCAACCTTACTGTATTCTTTACACATTCACACACACTTCCTACAACCAGGACAGGAGCTGTGGAGCAGTAAGTTCCATTACTGGCAGGACAGCAAAATCCTAGCATTCACCCTAGTCCCAACAATGTTACTCCTCATCAATCACATCTCCATGGAAAACACGAATTATCTTAACGAATAAAGAGGTAAGCTATACAATCGAGTGATCCCCTTTCACAGTATATACTATCTCAATTTAAAATACAACAGAATGGATATACCATCAAATTCTCTTATCACCTTTCAAATATATCATCTTGCCCTCTGTCCTCCCCAAAATCATAACTAAATGATTAATGATCAGTTAAGTTACGCTTAATTAATGATTAGTTATGATTAAGTTTCAGTTTTTTCATTTTCTTCTTCTCTTTCAAATATGTTAAGTGGGACCAGGAAAGTAGACATCTACTTTGGGTAGGAAGTCAAGATGGCAAAGCAGAGCATCAGAGTCTATCTGGGACAAAGAAGACAGGAGGAGTGTCAGCCAGTCATGTGGCGCTGGAACCCAAGCTGGGTGAGAAGAGCATCCACAGAAGGGCAGCTCGACAGAAAGTGCCAAAGTGGGGTGAAGAGGGCATCTCTATGGACAGGCAGCCTGCCCCATGGTGTCAGAACCTAAGCAGGGTGAGACTGCCAACATGGATGGGCATAGAGTGCAGGAGCCCAACAATGACATCTCCGTGAAACCCAAGCCTAGCATAGGGTGTGCAAGCCGAGGCACCGTGAGGTGGGTGTCCACAGAGGAGGGCATCAAAGTAACAGAGCAGCCCAACTGGGACCAGGAGCCCAGGTATTACTGGCACAGAGAGCTGGAACATGAGCAGAGTGAAGAGGACCTCCATGCAGGGAGTGACCTGGAGTATGAAGTCAGAACCCAAGAAAGGTGACGAGGGTGTTCCCAGAGGAAGGCAGCTTAACACGGGGTGTCAAAGCCAGAGCAGGACAGGAAGGATGCCTGCCTGGTGGGGAGGATGCTGGACCCAAGAAAGATGAAGACAGCTCCCGGCGCTGGAGGGCAGGCACGCAAGGCAGAGCCAGGTGAGACCCAAACCCACAGCGCAGGTGACCTGGCAGTGGAGTTGAGAGTTCAGAGGTGGGGAGAGGGGTTTCTGCATAGTGAGGCAACCTGCGGTTGGTGTGAGAGTGAAGCAGGGAGAGGAGGGCATTCACACCAGGGAAGAGATGGGAGATCAGATTCATACAGGGGGATCAATTAAGTAAACATATATATTAGAGACAGTGGGAGGGCCTTGGTTAAGAATTTGCCTTGCAATGCAGGAAACAAGGGTTTGATCCCTGATCAAGGAACTAAGTTCCCACAGGCCAAGGAACGACTAAGCCTGCGTGCCACAACTACCAAGCTTGTGTGGCACAGCTAGGGAGCCCACGCAACGCAATCAAAGATTCCATACAACGCAGTGAAGATCCTATGTGCCACAACAAAGACTCGAGGCGCCAAATGCATAAATAAAATACCAGTACTTTAAAAAATAAAGATAACAGGAGTCAGACTGCTATCAGAGAAGGGAGCTATTAACATTGGAAGAAAAGCGTCCTAGAATAAACCCTGTGGTGTTGGGTTGAACTTTTATGTAACACCTGTATGTGTGTGCACACACAGACACACACACGCCTTAGCCCTATCTACCAACAGGGCCTGGGAGTAATGACAATGGCAATGGGTATGCTCAGCACCCAAATCTTGACTTCTAAATATCATTCCTCATTAAAAGGAAATCAAGAGATCCTCAAAGAAATGGTTAATTCAAGGCTGGGTTCAGAGAAGTACAAGAGTGCCTATGAATCAAACAATGATTAAAAAAAAAAAAAAAAGACAAGCGCTGGCTTGAAAGTAACTTGCTAGTCAAATCTGGGATATCTGAGCATCAGAATAAATAATATTGAATCATAACCCATTGAATAAAATAGGAAACCCCAGGTCTCTACTGACAAATGAATAAACTGAAACCTCGACAAGGACAGTATATTCACACATTTTCAAAGTGTTCCTAGAAAGGGGGAAAAAGTTAATTTCATAAGCAAACCTAGCAGGCACTTCTTTAAGAGATCAACTTAACATCATTAGTAATAGGCTAAATCAAAATCATGTTCCACTTTACAGGTGACAGAGAATGCAGTGTCACTTCTGCGCTATTCTTGTCAACATTGCATAAACTGAATCTAACGAGAAACCACTATGACAAGAAGTCTGCACACTGCATTGAAGAGTAGTCCCCACTCACAACTAGAGAAAGACCCCTTGCAGCAATGAAGACCCAGTGCAACCAAATAAATAATACTTTTTAAAAAAATCTACATTTCAAATAAAAAAATTTTTTTTTAAATAAACAGGGGTTTTCTTAGATGGAATTATACATGACTATTCTTGCTGTTTGTATATTTCTAATTTTTATAAGAAACATGAATTACTTTTATCATCAGGAAATGTTTGAAGTTATAAAACTAAGGAAATTCAAAGTGTACATCCCTGTCTATAATTATATGATCATTTTTTTTGCTTGAGTTATTTTATTGTGGTGAAACAGGAAAGTTTTAACAAATAAATTAAATCAAAGACCCTAAATTTACCAAGGCTAGCTATTCCATCACACCTGAAAATAAATCTATATATATCTGGGTTATTAAAAGATGACAGCAAGCTCTGCTCACAATAAAGCCACCCAAGTTCAATTCCAACTATGCATAGTACCAATTAGGTGCGTGTGTGAAGTAAGTCTGCCCACAGCTAGGTAAAATTCCTTACTGCAGGCCACATTAACATCAGACAGCTCACCTCAAACGGGTTCAAATTGAAGTAGGAGGAACCAGGGCGAGTCAATCTTTCAATCTGATTTTTGGACGTTAGAACTGAATCTCTCTTCTCTATCTGTTTAACCTAAAATAAAGGGAATAAAAATCTCATTAGTAAAGCTCAGTAATGAACTATAAACTGTCATCTCAGCAAGTAACTCACTGACATGGTCAGCAAACATTTATTTGCGTGTCTACATGTTCAAGGTACTTTGCTAAACACTTTAGGAATAATTACAACAGCTACCAATTACTGACTTAATATAATGTGAAATTACAAAAACTTTACAGGTGGTTATTCCTCTCAAAAGCCCCTTATGGTAGGTACCACCATGATCCACATTTTTCAGATAACAAACCTAAGAGTTTGGTCAACTGACTTATAACCACTCAACTTTTTTGTAGTCACTCAGATTTTTGCCCAATCACTCAAGTTATAAACCAGAATTTAACCCCAACAGTTTGACTCCACAGCAGGGAGCAAGTAAGTAAGTAAGTAAAGTCACTCAGTCGTGTCCGACTCTTTGTGACCCCATGGACTGCAGCCCACCAGGCTCCTCAGTCCATGAGATTCTCCAAGCAAGAATACTGGAGTGGGTTGCCATTTCCTTCTCCAGGGGATCTTCCCAACCCAGGGATCAAACCCGGGTCTCCCGCATTGGAGGCAGATGCTTTAACCTCTGAGCCCATATGTCAACAGCTATTACCTTCAAAGAGTTTCTACTCTAATGATGGAAGATGTACTTGTGAATGTTCGAACTTAATTCACAACTTTTTAAGAAAGGAAAAATACAACTACACTGAAATAGACACTAAAAAAAAATACACCTAAAAAGTATGTGGGAGGGAGCAAATAACTCTACCTTTCTAACTCTAATAGAAAAATCCCTGACCTGAACACAATACCAAGGAGAACAAGCACCAGGCTAGCCCCAGAAAAACATCCTTGGTGCCACTGTTAGAATTGAAATTTTAGTTGGAATGAACCTCTGGCATAGTATATGTACTATCTTTATTTCTATGGCCAAAAGAGTTGGAAAAGATTTCAATAATAGGAAAAGCTAATCCTTCTCAGCATCTTCCCTCTTAACTCTCATAAAACAGCACACCACTCCCCAAGTTCGACCATACTCTCTTTTTCCCAGTCTCATTTTTCCTCATAGCACTTACCACTACCTAACACCATATTGTACATCTGTTCATTATTCAGCCTTCTCTATGAGATGAAAGCCCTATGAAGATGGGATTCTTCTTTCTGCTGTCAACTACCATTTCTCCAAGGAGCTAAACAATACAGGATGAAGTGCGTATCAGGTGCTCAATAAACATCAGCTGAATGATGATTAAATGGTCCTCCTTTAGGCATTTTCTTTCATTAAACAAACCATGCCAGTAAATATGTAGATTTTTTTTTTAAGGTGTCTGCAGGGCAAGCTCTAGCACTGCTGGAGTTTCATAAGAGATATGGCTCATTTCAATGGGGCCACAAAAGGGAAAATCAGACACCCAGGATGTTTGTACAGTACCTAATATGAAACCCATAGCCCATGAGCATATAACTCATTTCATGAAAACCGTTCTGTTCACAATCACGGGTAGCTAAGATGAGAGCAAACTAAAGCAAAACAGTCATAAGTCATTGCCCCCAGGAGAAAATATTCCGTCCCACCAAAAAAAAAAAACAAAAAACGGTCATCTGTGCAATACAGTCACAAACAAAATTGACATTAAAATTTAAACAAACCAGGATTGTTTAAAAACAAAACAAAACAAGAAATTAAAACAAGTTCCCCTATAATTGTTCAGTACTCATCATTGTTAGTTGCTCAGTCGCATCTGACTCTTTGCGATCCCACGGACTGTAGCCCGCCAGGCTCCTCTGTCCATGGAATTCTTCAGGCAAGAATATTGGAGAGTAGCCATTCTCTTCTCCAGGGGACCGTCCCCGCGCAGGGTTCAAACCCCGGTCTTCTGTATAACCAGCAGATTCTGGGCAGATTCTTTACCATCTGAGCCACCAGAAAACACTGGTACCAGCAAATTAACACTTCAAAATGAGTTAGGCACTTTGAAAGTTGACTATAACTGGACGTACATTGTTTTAAAATGTATTATTTCGGAGAAACTACTATGTAAAAAAGTGAAGTCGCTCAGTCGTGTCCGACTCTTTTTGACTCCATGGACTGTAGCCTGCCAGGCTCCTCCATCCATGGGATTTTCCGAGCAAGAATACTGGAGTGGGTTGCCACTTCCTTCTTCAGGGGATCTTCCCGACTCAGGGATGGAACTCGGGTCTCCCGCACTGCAGTAAGACTCTACAGTTTGAGCCACTGCTGCAACTGCTGCTAGGTCGCTTCAGTCGTGTCCGACTCTCTGCAACCCCAAAGACGGCAGCCCACTAGGCTCCCCCGTCGCTGGGATTCTCCAGGCAAGAACACTGGAGTGGGTTGCCATTTCCTTCTCCAATGCAGGAAAGTGAAAAGTGAGAGTGAAGTCGCTCAGTCATGCCCGACTCTTTGCAACCCCATGGACTGCAGCCTACCAGGCTCCTCCGCCCATGGGATTTTCCAGGCAAGAGTACTGGAGAGTGGGGTGCCATTGCCTTCTGAGCCAATAGGGAAGCCCAACTGTGTAGCAAGCACTGTTACAAATGCCAGATAAAAGGTGAATGTAACACGGTGCTTAACTCTGAACACATCACAGCCAGGTGCAGAGCAACTCCATTCCTCAATCCACGCCAAGCTAAAGAAGTTCACATTCAGCCTTGTTTTTAACTTTTACAAAGTAGCTTCTTATTTATATTTTATGAAGCTTTCTTTTAACCTTCATTAAAACTCTTGTTTTAATAATAAACTTCGTTCTACAAATGTGAAAATTGATTAGCAAAATCAACGGCTTGAAAGAATTGTCACAGTCACGTTAACAGCCATGCAAAAATCCAATCCGAGGCCCTATGACTCCAAGGTCCTATGCCATCCTTTTCTTTCATTTACTCATTCATCCACTCATTCATTCATGTACTCAACAAATATTCACTGAGTAACTATTACGCAGTACCCGATGGAGATGCGACAGTAAATGAGGCTCAAACCAAACTTACTCCCGTCCTAACATGATACCAACCTATTATCTGCTCTAAGACCCTGAACAAATTATTTCACCTCCCTAAACCTCAGGTATGTCATCTGTAAAATGGAGACAGTGCCTACAAGGCATGATGCACAAAGCCTAGCGTTCTCGAAGGTCAGAAATAACTACTACTAAAACTCACTACAGAGGATTAAGAGTAGAGAGCGCTTCCGTTTTGAATCCAAACGGGGACCAAGCCATTTAACCCGCCCCCAGGCAGACCCACTCTCCCAGCCGCAGAAAGCCCCCGGCTGCGCGAACTTGGGGAACTCTGCGCGCGCCCGAGCACTTCGTTGGCCAAACTCGACGCCTCCCCGCAGACGTCAGACCCCCGCTCCTCTTTAGTTTCCCAGGGGATCCCCCTTGCAGCGTCAGGAGGAGACGCACACACACCCCGAGCCCCCACCGCCCAAAAGGCCAGACAGGAGGGCCGCCCAACGGTCCAGGCCAGGAGGACCACTGCCTTCTCCCACTGGGAGGACGGCCCCGGGCGGGGTCGCCCCGGCGCCGCCACTCCTCACTGCGCGCTCACCTCACTGTAGAAAGTCATAAATGCCTCCTCCGTGCTGGCTCCTCCACCCGAAGCCCCGCTCTCTCCTGGAGCCGCCATTTCCCCGGCCCAGCACCACGTGACTCTCCTGCGCAGGCGCTAACTCACGTGACTCTTACAGGCCCGCCTTTCTAACCCCGGCCCTCTCCTTGCGTCTCTTAAAGGGGTCGCCGCCCAGCCAGAGACCTTTAAATCAACTTTTAAATTGGGGTTCCCCAGGTGGCGATAGTGGTAAAGAACCCGCCAGCAATGCAGGAGACATAATGAGGAAGGGGTTCGATCCCTAGGTTGAGAAGATCCTCTGGAGGAAGGCCTGGCAACCCACTCCAGCATGCTTGCCTGGAGAATCCCATGGACAGAGGAGCCTGGCGGCCTACAAAGAGTACAACATGACTGAGGCTGCAGCCCATACGGTCGCAAAGAGTCGGAGACTGAAGTGATTTAGCACGCATGCACAGATGCCATACAGTTACCCATTTTAAAGTGAACAATTCAGTGGTCTTTAGTATATTCCCAGTATTGTGTAATCGCCACTTCTGTCTAATTTCAAAACAGTTGCATCACCCCCAAAGGACACTTAGTACCTAATAAGCAGTTTCTTCTCATACTTGCCAGTGTCTCTATGGACTTACTTATGCTGGATGTTTCATGTAAATGCAGTCATACAACATGTGACTTTTTGTGTCTGGCTTCTTTCACTTAGCATGTTTCCCTGGTTCTTTCAAAATGTAGCACACATCATTACTTCATCACTTTTATGGCTGAATAGTATTCCATCATATGTGTATACCACAATTTGTTTATTCACTTGTCAGTTGATGGACATTTGGGTTGTTTCCATCTTTTGGCTATTGTAAAATGGTTCTGCTATGAAGGTGTGAGTACCAGTTTTCTACGGGGGGGAGGTTATGTACCTAGAAATGAAATTGCTGCTGCTGCTGCTGCTAAGTCCCTTCAGTCATGTCCGACTCTGTGCAACCCCATAGACTGCAGCCCACCAGGCTCCCCCATCTCTGAGATTCTCCAGGCAAGAACACTGGAGTGGGTTGCCATTTCCTTCTTGAATGCATGAAAGTGAAAAGTGAAAGTGAAGTTGCTCAGTCATGTCCAACTCTTAGCGACCCCATGGACTGCAGCCCACCAGGCTCCTTAACCCATGGGATTTTCCAGGCAAGAGTACTGGAGTGGGGTGCCATTGCCTTCTCCCTGAAATTGCTGAGTCATATGATAATTCTATACTTAACCTTTTGACCAATTGCTAACTTTTTCTAAGTGGCTGAACCATTTTACAATCCCGCTAGCAATGTAGAAGGGTTACAGTTTATCCACATCCTCACCAATGCTTGTTTTTTTCCATTTTTTAAAATTGCAGCCGCCCTAATGCCCCTATGGTTCTTTTGCACATACTCAGCAAGACCTTCCACTGGATGCCCACCCAGGAGATAATCAAAAAACATTATCTGAAACCAGAAGCAGAGTTTCTGAAACAGATGCTGTGCTGTGTGCTTAGTCACTTAGTCTCATCTGACTCTTTGCAACCCCATGGACTATAGACCACCGGCCTCCTCTGTCCATGGAGATTCTCCAGGCAAGAATACTGCATTGGGTTGCCAGACCCTCCTCCAGGGGATCTTCCCAACTCAGGGATCAATGCAGGGATCCTGCATTACAAGTGGACTCTTTACCATGTGAGCCAGCAGGGGAGCCCTTTGAAACAGGAATGGCACTCAAGTATCTAGAGACACACACAATTATTATCACTAAGTAGTGGGCTTATGCGTGATTATTATTTCTAGCCTTCTGCTTTCATGCTTTTTCAAGTTTTGTGAAATGAACATTTGAAAATGTGCCCCGCAGCCATTTCCTCCCATGTAAGTCATACAAACCAGGGCTGGTATTTTTCCAGCGAAAAGGTGATCACTAAAAACACTTCAACAAAGTCACAGAAAGCAAAGAAGATATTTTTATAATCATGAATGAGATCTGGCCCAACTCTCTCAACTAAAGGAGAAAAAACTGGACCCATAGGGAGAAAATGACATAGGCAAAGGCTATGAACTATTATCTTGATGACATTTGTTAGATGGCTAACGAAGACCAAGGTAATGTCTTCCCCAGACGCCTACCTATGTTCTTTTCAACTTCATTGCACCACACTGCAAAAGTCCTGTTATCAAGTCCATTTTTTATAACACACCGGTGCATCTCGCAAATATTAATTCAGTAATGACAACTTCATAAACTCGAAGGCGCAAAAAGACAAAAAAAAAAAAAAAACAAAACAGTGAGCTATTGATAGAATGACAAAGGAGGGCAGAGTTTTCTCTGAACTGAAGTTTTAGACTTGATAGTGAACTGTCAATGCAACAACAAAAAACCCATAGATTCATACATTAAAAAAAAAAAAAAAAATCCCCACAGCTCTAAATGACTAAGTAAGGGCACCCTGGACGTCAGCATCATGAACAGAGCCGCCCACTCCGCCCCCGCCCCCTTATTACCCATCTTATTGATGCTAGTAGTCCAGAAAAATGGAGGCTTCCTTTGTACTTGAAGTGAACTGTCAATGCAACAACAAAAAACCATAGATTCATACATTAAAAAAAAAAAAAAATCCCCACAGCTCTAAATGACTAAGTAAGGGCACCCTGGACGTCAGCATCATGAACAGAGCCGCCCACTCCGCCCCCGCCCCCTTATTACCCATCTTATTGATGCTAGTAGTCCAGAAAAATGGAGGCTTCCTTTGGGTGTTTAACAATAACGTGAGAGTAGGAATGGTGAGGTGAGGGTGGACGCCACGCCTAGTTCTGACAGATCCAAGAGCCGAAACCTTGGCTACCGCCTCTCTGTTCCAGCTTTCCCCCAATCTCCTCCATTATTTTTCTCCAGTCCTTTGACCCTGGAGCCCTTGCTAGGAGTTGGCTAAGAATGGGCCCGCCCCTCTGTCAGGATTCGCCACAAACTACAGGAACCCCGCCTCTCCCTCGCATGATTCGCTACTCCTGGCTTCATCCCGCCTCTTCAGCGAAACGATTGGCTGCCTGGCCAGCAGGGCAGTTAGCGCCTGCGGAGAAGCTGCGCCTAAGGAGAAGCTGCACTTCAGGTCACTGAAGGGGTGCTTCCCTGACAGTAATGGCAGCCACGGCGTTGGCGGCGCGTACCCGGCAGGCCGTCTGGAGCGTCTGGGCAATGCAAGGCCGAGGCTTTGGCTCGGAACCGGTACGCCAGCGGCAGGGTCCGCTGCCCCAGCCATGAGCGCGGATTCCTCCTCTCCCCTCCGCCCACGTCTGTACTAATGCCCCCGTCTCTTTCCGCAGCCAGATAGTGTTAGGTCCAGTGCGGGCGCGGTCCGGGACGCCGGTGGGGCCTTCGGAAAAAGAGAGCAGGCCGAAGAGGAGCGATACTTCCGGTGAGGCCCTGGGGACCCCGAATCCAGCCCTATATCCCTCACGGCCTTCCACCCCCTCTTCAATTGTCAGTTGCCCCCACGCATCCCTCCCTGGCGTCCTGCGGCGTCCCATCCACACCCGACCCCACCCCACCCCACCTCACCCCCCCAGAAAGACCTAACAG